>JAPQRN010000003.1:294570-311726 GCA_037367275.1 Coranthus polyacanthus | reverse complement strand
CTGTGTGTGTGTGTGTGTCTGCGTGTGTGTGTCTGTGTGTGTCTGCGTGTGTGTGTCTGTGTGTGTCTGTGTGTCTGTGTGTGTGTGTCTGTGTGTGTGCGTGTGTCTGTGTGTGTGTGTGTGTGTCTGTGTGTGTGTGTGTGTCTGTGTGTGTACTGTGTGTGTGTGTGTCTGTGTACTGTGTGTGTGTGTGTCTGTGTGTGTACTGTGTGTGTGTGTGTCTGCATGTGTGTGTCTGTGTGTGTGTGTGAGACCATGGCCACTTGAAGCCAGTGGCCATTTGTGTAACTTAGTCTGTGTGTGTGTCTGCGTATGTGTGTGTGTGGTCGAGTATCACTCAAATTACAGGGACATAAATCTGTTTTGTCAGTCACTCGTGAGGACAAAATGCAGATTCTCGTTGTGTAAATCATTCACGTGAAACTCCACCCACTGCATCATTTTGAAAAACATTCAGAAGAAAGGCTTAGTTTGGGTCTTTGTGCTGATTTTCCCAAAACCTGAATCGTCAAAATAACATCTATTCATGAAATTTACAGACAAAAGACGACGTTAAACGGGGACAGACCTCAGACGGAGACGGTTCGTGGCCTGTTGAACACAGTTTATGAGTTTATATATTTGCAGATTTTCTTATAAATGATCAGAAATGGGTTTATGACCAGGAATAGTTTTCACAATACGAGGAATTTGTCCTGATATGTAGGTGAAAATAATAAAGGAATAATAAAAAAACAGACAAATAAAAAAAAAAGAAGTTAAATACAAAAGAAATTTGCAGTAGAGAATATTAGTCAGTTTTCTGCTCAGAAAAGAGGGTTAAGACTTTAGGTCAGAGTCCAAGCAAAGAAACGCGTCGTCACAAAGTGTCCTCGTGACGCCAACGCGTATCTGTGTGATTTTCTGTTTGACCCAAAGCAAAACAGTGTGAAAAATATTGAATCAAGTTTCCAGATGAGTATAATTTGCCTTGTGACATTTACCTGAAATATATGTGACAGCGGCAGGAGCATGAGTCGTCATATAAATATCATTTTATTATCAGTATCTACTAATAACATGCAGCGCCACGCATTCTTTAAAAACCAGTTGTGTCTCTGCCAACTTTTTATTTTTTAATAAAACAAATAAAACCGCTGCTGAAATTAAAGTTAAATTAAATCAACATCCAGGGAACGGCGCTTCAGTGTCTCAGACTGTCAGAAGATTTCAAATGTCACATGAACACAGTGAGACCGATGACGCCGTAGAGAGGCACATTATTCACCAACGGCGATATGTCGTTTTGACAGGAAACAGGACATGGAACGTTGTTACGGACTCATTGACTAATGTTTTCAGCTTCTTGAGCCTCTACGTAAAGACAGAGTCCAGTGTCGTCTCATTTCTAACTGTAGAAACGTGACGATCAAAGATCATCTATGGACAAAGATGATACGATGATGTGAAACAGTTCACTTCCTGTTTCCTAAGTGGGCGTGGTCAGAAGAGATGAGTCGTCATGCAGACATAAAGCAGATTAATGAGGTTTAAATACAGTAACATCACATCATATCACATGTTTCACTGGTAACTAATTTACCTTTATTTTCCCCTCGTTTTTATCTCCTCCAGACGACGTGTGTTGCGAGATCTCGCGAGAGTTCGTCGCCTCGAACAAAGTCAGTTTTCTCCTGATCTGTGGATCTTAAAAACGTCAGGACGTTCACAAGATACGGAGCTCGTGGAAAATGTGAAAGAAGCAAATTAAATCTGTAAAGTGATTATTAACCAAATAAGAAGTGATGCTGATAATACATGACACGTCATCAACGCAGTGTTGTCTCTCGTTACAACATGGAGACTTGACTTGGACTCGAAGTGAGGTGTTACACCTGGAAACACAAACACAGGTTTAGATCTTTTACATCATGTGATTCAAGTTCAGGCCAAGACGACCAGAAAAACAAAAGCAATTACAGAACAATCACCACAAGAAAACAGGAATATACACCTCCACCACCTCAGGAAAGAAAGAAGGAAAGAAAAGCCCTCATATGAAACGTAAGACGACTGTGTCGCGACCACGTCCACTTCTGACAAACTCTGAGCCGTCCTAACGTTTATTCCGACTCTTTGCTGTGTTTCAGTTTTTTGGACTCGAGTGCGAGTGACGAAGTGAGACATTCCTGGTGTGGAAATTCAACACTCCCTGTTATTTGGACAATAATATTTGATTTTGTCAGTGTGACCCAGACCTACTTTAGCTGTGTTAGGACAGATTAGTGTTCAGTCTGTAATTTCAGTCCCATGTCAGTGATTCCTAAAAACTGCAGTTAGCAGTAAAAAAAAACCCAGGCCTCTATTTCCTCCTGTAAAAGGGCCAGCCAAAATAACCTGAGGTAAAACCAGTCATGATGTCCTTTCGGTAGGTTTCACAGAACTCTTATATAACACGAGTGTGATTTGGATCTCTATAAGCTTAAGAGGAGGCTGCTGGAAATAGACCGGCGCTCTCAGAAGAGCTGGGTCATACTACCAGCTGTGTTAATGATGCATTAGCACCACGAGGTGCCCACACAAAGGCATCCTTTGATCAATCATTTAGCATCCCACTTATATCCAAACACACACACACACACGGAGCTGGTAGTTTTTGTGCTGTGATGCCTGAGGAGGGGGTCACGAGGGGGGACTCCAGAACCAGGACGCTTTTAGCTGCAGAGCGCCACCGCCTTAAAGGAAAGTGGCTTCATGACTTGATGCTTCTTCTCTCCTCGTTGGTTTGTTTACATGTCACTGCCCGGGCCTTCGCCGAGCACCGGGTCACACGGTCCTCCTGTAGGTCCTCCTGTAGGTCCTCCTGTAGGTCCTCCTGTAGGAAGCAGAAGGGAACCGTGGTTTTTAACTAAACGGCTCCGAAGTCGAATGACGACTTCACTTTGTGCCGCCTCTAGAGGCTGCAGCTCGCAGCTGAATTTAGGCCGTTTTTCACGTCTAACTCGTTTGGTCCAGACTTTTAGACTTCGCAGGTGTGAAACTCCCTCCGGACATCGTGGTCTCAGTCCAGATGAAACTGGTTTGTAGTGTATAAACACTTTAAACTGACGGTTCAGTCACAGGAAGTTATGGCAGGTTATCGTCAGTAGGATCGTAAAATACGTTTGGACAAAAGAAGAATGAGAACAGAATGACTCCTGGAAAAAATGTATTGTCTAGTATCATAGAGTAGTTCAGTGGACGTCCGTGGGAGGCAGCATCTAGTGGCCGTCCGTGATATTACACTTTAAGATACTTCTGCACTGGCTTCACTTAATGACAGATTCTCCCACAAACTGTAACGGATTACAGTTCTGTTGATGATGTTATGTCAAGTTCTTTAGTGCTCTGTTAAACCCAAACTAATCAGATCAAATGCATACCGTTTTCAGGAGTAAGAAAAGGTCCTGAGTCATATAGAAGTGTAGTTTCTGGCAGATGGTTGAGACACTGGAGGGATTTATTTCGTTGTCGTCCTCCCCGTGAGCCCTCGTCGCCTCCAGTTTGCCCTTGTTCCAGTAAAACGTCTTTAACCCTCCTATTAGCACACTCCTCTCTTTGCGATCTGCTTCTCCTCCTCCTAATTTGTCATTTTATTTCCCAAGACATCTCCTCATTACCTTCTTTTTTGTCTGCCAGTTGTTTTATTGCCTTTCTCTCCAGTTTGTCCTGGTTCGCCTCCACATGCAAACTGAACTGCAGCCCGATGGTTCGGTTCGCCCTTGACGGAGGTGAAAATGTGATATTTTGTTCCTCGTGAGTGACTGTAAAACCTGCAGTGAACCTGCCTCGCCCCGCTGATCCACTCCAGTTACTTTGGTGTCACTTTCAGTTCGGTGTCCCGTCCTGGCGCTGGTTCAGCCTCAGACCAGGACGGTCCTGCTACAGAATATTTGAGCAAAAATATTGATACTGGCCTCTAAAAGTCATGTCATTGTTGGATTTGTTTGTTTGTCTCGTGAAAAGGCATTCAGTGCTTTCTGCAATTTGCAAATCACTGTTGTCGCTGCTGCAGTTTTATTATTTACTCCATAATTACAAAGTGCTACCCGCTCTGAACAATCCCCTCTACACAAATACTGTACAAGTAATTACAAGGATGCGTGGAGGCGAGCTGAGCCCGACAAAATGGGACGCAGCCAAGCGGCATATGACTCCCCTCGTCAGGAGTTGGCCCGGAGTCCTCGAGGCCGATCCAGTGATGCAGCAAAACATGACACTGCTGTGTTTTTTTAGCTTTTTATTCTCTTTTTTTTTCTCGGAGCTGGCAGCGGCAGCAGCGCAGTTCCTCGTCGACGTGAAGCGAGAGCGCTCGGCCTGCAGCTCTGTCTGCAGTCTGTTTTTTTCCCTGTGTTTCCCTCCTGTCTTTTCTCCCTCTGTTTGTCCTCCTACACTCTTCTTCTCATTTTCCTTCACAATCTTTACCGTAAGGTCTCCTGCACTTTCTCGTCTCTTTGTTTTTTGGCTCCTACACTCGTCGGCCTCCACCTCTTCCTATACATGTCCTCTGTGCTCCCTTCTCTTCAAATCCTCCTACACTACTCTTTTTCTTTTTCCTGCTGCCTTCCTTATCTCACTCTGCCTCTGTATTTTCTGGCAAACTAAGATGTGCAGGAGTTAAAAATATGTCTGGGAATCACATTTGCTAATGGTTAATAGTCTTTGTTGTGGAC
Organism: Coranthus polyacanthus; assembly: GCA_037367275.1. Lineage (NCBI taxonomy): Eukaryota > Metazoa > Chordata > Actinopteri > Kurtiformes > Apogonidae > Coranthus > Coranthus polyacanthus. The sequence continues at coordinate 307,035 of JAPQRN010000003.1, read as the reverse complement.
CAAGCAGTCAAAGCACAAGGTTTAAAGTTCAAAAGTTGGGTTTATTTTCCCAAAAAGATTCCACAGAAAAAATGACCAAAGGCAACTGAATTAACAAAGACCCTTGAACTATACTGGAAACTAGAGCTGCACAGTTCTGTTAATCGTAACGTCAGCCTGTGAAATGTAGAAAATATATGACTTTAATTAAATAAGAAACGTGTCTGTGTGAAGGTGACAACCTATCAGTCTGTTTTTGTCATTTTTTTAGATGCATCCGTGAAGCGTCTCTATAAGGTGTGTCCGTCCGTCCGTCCATCCATTTTCTCAGGAACAGTTTGACAGAATGCTTGGCATAAACATTCAAGTTGAAGACATCTTTATTATCCTCCTAGGGGCACATTTTTGTGCAGCCAACAGGGTTACGTAAAGAGCAAACCAACATTCAGTACAAAAACAATCTAAATAAATAACATCAGGGATAGATGAGGTCTTCAGGCTGTTGGTCCTGCATGTGGATTCAAGAATCTGTGACCTGATGGAAGCAGGACTAGCCGTGGACTAGATGGCTCAGGTCAGCTGGGATTGACCGGGACTTGTTGAAGGACCTGACCTTGTAGAGCTGAGGAGGATCATTCAAATATAATGTCACGTATTATAAGTAACACGCGACATTACCGCACACCTTTACAGCGTCCTGCAGTCAGGTCCTGTGTTAAAGAGTAAAAGATTCTTCTAAAAGTCTGGTCGACATTAAAACCACGAGGCTCACGACATTGGCGTCGATGTAAGGATGAACTGATGAACTGACAGGTTTTTATCTGTAAGTGTTAGTAAAGTCCCAGAACGACATCTATGCAGGACATTTGCAGACACGAAACACTGTTGACAATGTTAAAATAACACATAACTGTTGCATTTATTCAGTGATCGTGTCATGGCTAAGGTTTGGGGAGGATTAGGTACAAAAACTACTTGTTTAGGGTTGGAGCGAGGGTTGGAGAAAAAGAAGCAAAAATAAAAATGTACCTTTGGTTTGAAACAGGACGTGAACGCAGGGTTTGTTGTTCCTCCATATCCATCCCCAACCTCCTCCTCCTCAGGTTTGTCCCTATTCAACAACGTCGCCTGACCTACATCTCTTGTTCTTTCTCCTGGATGTATTCATGCGACGACAGGAGGTACGTGAAGAAGGGTCGACGGTAACTCAGAGACAAACAGCAGTTCGTGTAACTCAAGTCAAAGTCTGCGCTTCATCTAGAAAAGAGTCCAACATCAAAGGTGCTAATGAACAAATTCTAAACCAAGCAAACTGATCGTTCTGTGTACTTTTAAGTGACAATTAACACAACTAACTCAACATGTGATAATGATGTGGGTGAGTGTGTGAAACCTTAAACCTTCAGCTGTGAGGATCAGATTTATTTGGTTTGTTCAGATGGTTTTCCTCAGTTTGTGGTAAACACAAAGAATAGAATACAGTTCCATCATCACCAACTCATTTGTGGTTTTATGAAACCGAGCGCAGCTTAGACAAAGTGGAGACAAGAGCCTTTGAATGATTTGAGACCGGTTTGAGTTTCTGGAGCAGCTCAGACCAAACTTCTCCTTTTTACTGCTTTATATCAGCTTTAAGACTCATTACTGTCACCTTCTGTGTCTGAACCTGGATCAGAGTCAAAGTCTGAACCAAAACGTCCAGAAACGACACAACGAACTCTGACGAAGGCCACTGTGTGTGAGGTGTTTTCAGTTGTCTGCAATGTGCAGCTTCACCACTAGGTGTCACTAAATGTCACACACCGAACCTTTAACTGACCAACACTGTCCAAACGCAGTGTGTTTCATAGCATAGTTCATTTAAAAGTTGATATGCATTCAAGTGGGTTGTCTTATGACACTGATGTTTTTATTCTAACCTCACATGAAGCCTGGCTTTTCTGTTCTAAGACTAAACTGGACAAAGACAAAGTTTTTAGGTTGTTTTTTTCTTGAAATACAGTTTTTAAAAGTGGGGGTTGTCTTTTATTCACGGCATTGGAATGGTGTGTTGACTTATCAATAAGAACATTTTAAATATTGTAATATAGGTGAAATGTCTTGCATTATTCTACTTGATTGGTTTTCAAGGAAAATCCACGTATTACTCATTTTTAAATGTGTATGTATTCAATGCAAACATAAAAACTTAAACTGGCATAAAAATACAGAAACCTAAAAACTAAAATTTGTTCTTGTTTTACTCCGTTCGAGGTTGTATGTATTTTTTCCCGCTTTCTGCGTCAGATCAAACTAAATCCTCCTAAATCTGGACCTTTAAAACACAGCCTTGTGGTTCCGTAACTGCACAGACTGATGTTGTGATTGTGTTTGCGATTCCGCCTCAGTCTCTATCACTTTTCTACTAGATTATCACTCAAAGCGCTGGGGTTCAGTGTCTTTGTCCTCTTCAACATGTGGAGCCTGGACTCGAACTACCAACCTTCTGGTTCTGATGACCCGTTGTAAGTTCCTGAGCACCTGAACCATCCACAAACTGGGCAAAACCAGCTCAAACACACGGACCCGGTCCGTCTGAGCTGCTAAACAGTCTCTTGTAACGCGTAGTGTTTGGTGTTTCATTTCAGTTGTCCAGTGTGTGACCTTTACTCAGCCTGACCCTCTGGAAAAACTGCTTCCGACCCTGATTTAGGAAATAAAACAAACCGCAAACTAAACCGGTTCTGCTTGCAGGGCTGCTCGTCTCAAAAGTTTGCATATTTTTTTCCCTGTTAATAAACTTTTCCAAAACTGCTCCCTGCTTCAGTGTTAAAAAAAGTAGTTTTACCAAATAAAATGTAGTTTAGAGGTCTTCAGAGGGCCTCCGGTTTCCTAGTAACAGAGTCCTGACCCCGGACCTGAGCTGGGTTCATATTATATTTAGTGGATATCAGGGTCAGGAGGCTGCTGCTCTACTGCTGCAGGTTTTTGTCGGCAGAGGGAGGGCACGAACCGAGAGGAAAAATGAAACGCGTCTCTCGGCCGCTGCTCGTTAACTGGTGCTGCCGCCGTGTTTTGGATCAGGTTAAATTATCCTGCGGCTCCAGTCGGATCAGGTCTGACGTCCTTGAGCCGCGCTTTGGTTTGAGTTTGGGTCGATTTATTTTTTATTTTTCCAAAGATCTGTTCCTAATTGGTCCCAAAAACCCACCGTGGATGCACTTCTGCAGGTTCTCCGAGGAACAGAATCGACCCTATAAATATCGAAAGCAATTATTCATTCTTGAAAATTTACCTCGAGTGATTTCCCTCGATCGATTAATCAGGTAATTCTTTCAGCTTTAGTTGGCACCACGTGATTTGGGCACGTACTAGGAGAAGTAATTAGCTGCAGTAAACAGCAATGTAAATGCATGAGATTCATAATAACATAGGATTAGTTCAGTCTCATTGCACAGTGCAACAATTCAAACAGGGCTCGGATACTCTGGACTATAAAACATGTCTCCTGTGCAGGCGGAGAGGAGCTGATCAAGGCTGTGAAATATGAAAAATGTCCAACATGAAGTGACACCAGGGACAAATAACAGCTTGCCCAATACTAATTAACTGTTGAAATACTCTCAATTTTTCTGGCAAATGTCTTTTTTTAATATTATTTTCCTCCCAAATGATTAGGACACCTTTTCAAAGCCTCAACTTTTCAGCGCAGACCTTATTATTTCTGCGATATTTCAGCTTTCTGTTAAAAATTTCAGCTTCTTCTCGTCTTTCCTGGTCCTTTTTCTGCCTCTTTAAACTCCGTCTGGTCCCTTTCTCCTCGTCCGCCTCCCTCTTTATGTTTATCTGCTTTCTTTTCTCCCTCTTCTGCCTTTTCTTTCACTGTCTGCCAGGCCGTGGCCTAGTTAAAACGTCTTCTGCTTTGTGTCTGCTCTCTTTCATCAGTTTGGAAGTTTTAGACTCTTTCTTTTTTCCCCTTTATGCTTCCCCGCCTCTGTCGCTCTCTCTCTTTATTTCACTGCTCTTCCTCCTCCTCCTCCTCCTCCTCTTTTACCTGCTTCTTCCTTTTGTCCTCCTCCTTTTTATTTCCTCCTTCCCTTCCTGTATTTATTCCTACCTGTCTCTCCTCTGTCTCCGTCGGTTTCCACCTCGCTCTCTCTCTTCCATTGTGTGGATGATCGCTGTCAGGAGATCTCATCACTGAGTCTCTCTTATTACATGATTACAGGGTAATTATCCTGTGAAGTTGTCTTTGCCCGAATCTATGAAAGACGCTTAATGTCTTTTTAATGGGGTTTGGAGTTCGGAGACTTTTTTTTTGTCTTTTGTAGTTGCTGTGGACTCTTCAATTTATCGCATTTACATGTGATTGGCCTGGAACAGAGTGTCCTGATTAAGTGGCACTTCGTCGTGGGTTTGCCGTGATTTTCGGGCGCGGCGTCGGGCTCTGAGTTGTCAGTCAGACTCGGTTTATTTTTAATTTCCAGCCCCGTAGCTGTCGTCTGTCAGCGTCTGATTAAAACGGACCTGATGGAGCTCCAACACAAACACAGGGGTTCAGGGAAAAGGGGGGTTCAGAGCTACTCCAACATTTGAACACAAATACCTGTACTCTACTCCTCACATGACTGACTGTGAGGACGATTATCTGCTACTTCCCAACATTAACAACGATCTCAACCTGAATGAAAGGAACGACGTCACACACAACAAACGTAATAAGATGAAAAGGACGTAAAAGATCAGAACCAGATGAAGTTCTCGCGTCTGAACCGCTTTTCATTTATTATTTCTGTTGAGTCTTTCAGTCTGCTTTTTGATTTAGTTTGTGAGTAGTTTTACTTTTAATTTTGAGGACTTGACTAGTTTTAGTTGAGTTTTGCTTTAGTTCCTCAGGTTTTATGAAGAAAAGCCTCGTAGAAGCTGAAAAAGGTCAGATGAAAGAATGAAAGACGTGGAAGCATTCTTAATTAAAGGTCCCATGTTGTGCAGAAACATTTTATTAAAATTACATTATTTTATGCATTTTATTAAATGATTTACTTTAATTGTATTCAGTTAAAAGCTATTTCATTTCAAGTATTACAGCAAATACCTGCACTTAGTGTTGAATTGTTCATGTAGTTTTTATTTGGTTTTGATTTTTTCATTTAATTAAATGTATTTTTCTCGGCTCGTTTTAGTCTTAGTTTCCGTTCACCCTGGCCTTCACATTGATCACAAAAAGCATAATGAAAAATGAAAAAAGGATGTCCATACTAAAACGCTCGTTTTGCCTCAACTGTCATTTATTGTGTAAAGATAACGTCAGGTGATGTTAAATGAACTTTAAATTAGGAGAAAAGGCCGCGTTTGTCTGCTTTCCTCTGCAGTTTCCATTCGATCCGAGCAGTGGGTTCATATTATAGTCATAGTTACGTAGAATGTCATCATCCAGAACCTGAATGTTCTCCTGACTCGTACGACGTTGTTTCAAGCCCGTCCGCAGTTTGTCGAAGTCTTCGTCTAACGTTTGTTTCTGCTTCTCTTCTTACGTGGTGGCGTTTCTTTGCTGTTTCCATCTAATATGTCATTTCTGTCTGTTTCTTGTGTTAATTCAGTGAACGATGCAGTCTCCTCATTGGAAAACACATGCACACACAGCGTTTATTCACTGGATGTGCTTCCAATGCACTAATTCACCTTTCATTGACTCTTTTTTACAACATAAAGACGATAGAAAGGCGCCTCGTAACAGTAGGTACTGGTCCATCTGCATGTATAAAGACTGCAGTGTATTTTCAGTACACATGACGACGGTAGGAATACAAATGTGTTGTGTTCCGCTGCTGATCACTCATCTCTGAAATAAATCGGATGTTTCAACAAAGAGCATAGTTTCCTTGTTTCCAAACATGTAAATGATCTGTTTTCTTTCTGTCGTTGCCCATCTTGTATTTTCCTGTCCTTTGTCTTATTCGGGGTGAATTCAGCACGTCACATCACACAAAAACAATATCAACATGACTTCAATGTTTTTCTAACATGTATTTTTCTCTGCTTTTAGTCTTTCCCCAAGTGGCTGCGGAGCCGCTCACTGAACACAAACATTATTAACATGTAATTTTCTCTGTGTGTGTTTGTGTCTCCACAGCTTGAGCGCCGCTGCCGTCTGTGATGCCCTCCCATGACGCCCCGGTCGGTAGCTGACACTGCCAGTGAGCGGGACACGCCACTGCAACACCGGTCCTGGGCCGGCGCCGCCAGCCGGTTCTCGCCCTCCCTCTTGCACACTGGAGACGCCGCCTCCACCTCCACCCACCCACCAGTATCCACAGCCATCAGCTCCGATCCACCACAATAGGTTCACTTTGATCACCGACACGCTGTCGTCCTCGGCCAGCACCAGCAGCAGCAGCAGCCAAAAACCACAATATCTTAATCAGCTTCAGCACCAGCACCGCCATCATCGCCACCACCAGCAGCATCCGTCATGTCCAGTCGTAGGAAGTCCTCCAACCCCTGCATGGTCCGGGTCATCAGCAACCTGCCTGAGGAGCAAGAAGCATCGGAGGAGCTGATGGACATGGAAGTGTTGGCGGACAATGATGTGGCAGAAAAAGAGCAATCAGACTCGCCTGAATCTGGAGAAAAGGCGCTTCAGACTTCAGATAATACAGACCAGCAGACAGATCCAAAACCAGAGGAAAACCAGAAGCCAACAGAACAAAAGGAGTCAGGTGAAGACGACCAACCTCCCGCCGCTGAAGACGCAGGGAAGGACCGGGAGGTGGTCGAGTCTGACCCCGCAAAAAAGCAGGCAAGAGGCTACGAGTGCAAATACTGCCCGTTTTCGACGCAGAACCTGAATGACTTCAAAGAGCACGTGGACTCGAGCCACCCTAACGTCATTCTGAATCCTCTGTACCTCTGCGCCGTCTGCAACTTCAACACCAAGAAGTTCGACTCACTCACAGAGCACAACGAAAGCCAGCACCCGGGTGAGACGAACTTCAAGTTCAAGAGGATAAAAAGGAACAATCAGACTGTTTTAGAGCAGACAATCGAAGGCAAGGACAATTCAGCTGAATGCGAAGTGACAAACGAGCAAGGTGAAAGCAACAGCAGTGTGTTTCCACCTTGTATATCTACCACGTTAAAAACTCCTGACAATATCCAGCCGCTCTTTCAAGGCGGTGAGCTCAAAAGCCAGCTGGACGGTTTAATCCAAAAAGACCAGATCACAGCAGTAAACATCAACGGAACAGTCATCATCCCCGAACCCACCATCCTCCAAGGGCTTTCCCATGTCACCCCGATGCTCCAGCGCCCGCCCAACTTTAACTCCGTACCAAAAATAGCTGTTCCCTTGAACACCACCAAATATAACCCTTCTTTAGACGACAACCTGACGCTGATCACCTCCTTCAACAAGTTCCCTTACCCGACGCATGCCGAGCTCTCCTGGCTGACGGCGGCGTCGAAGCACCCGGAGGAGCAGATCAAAGTCTGGTTCACCACCCAGAGGTTGAAGCAAGGCATCACCTGGTCCCCGGAGGAGGTGGAGGAGGCCAGGAAGAAGATGTTCAACGGCTCCATCCCTCCCGCACACCACACCTTCACCGTCCTGCCTACGAGCCCCGTCTCGCAGCCGTCTGCCAAAGCCTCCCAGCAGCCGATCGTCCACACCACAGTGGAGCATCCGAGTCACGTCCGAACAAGCACATCCAACGGGTTACATCAAGTCGCCACTACCAATTCTTCCACTGGCTCCGCCCTCAAGCGATCCCTGCCGACTCCAGCACTCGGCCCAGAGTCGAAGCGCCCGGTCATGGCGGTCGCTCCCCATTCTGGCGACTCCAGAGACAAAACTCTAATGGCTCCTCCTCCACCTCCTCCTCCACAAAAAGACCGCCTCCCAATGGCTCCACCTCCTGTTCCCATGGAAATGAAGAGAAGTGTAGCTTTTCCTCTGGTCAGCACAGAGATAAAGAGGCCATCCGCTGCTGTGCCTTTAATGCCACCGCCATCATCATTGTCATCTTCATCGTCCAAAGGGAAACTCCTCTCAACATTGGGGAATCCCAAAACCAAGCCGGTGGTCTCGCTGCCCTCCATAGTCTTTCCAGAATCCTTAACGAGGCCAATGATCGCGCCACCTCCTATTTTTGCCCCACCATTTAAAAACTCCTTACTCCTTCCACGCTCTTCATCTTCCAAAGAAAAGCACCACGCTCTGCCGGTGGCTGACGCAAAGCTGCCGAACTCTCCTCCGCTCGTCAGCCCTCAGATAAGGAGGCCACCCATCATCCAGTCCATCCGCGCTCCAGCTAAAACCCTGTCCCAGATTCCAGGGTTTTCTTTGGATGGCAAGAAATTAAAAGAGCAACAAGGAGTGGAGCTAAATGCCAGCTACCCAAGAGGAGATAAAATCCTCTCTCCGCTTGCAGAGGCTAATGGAACATCACGCTCCGATGCCAAGTGGTCCCACGACCAAACATTGCCGGCTCAAAACAATGGGATTATCCATTTAGACAGAGGTGACCCACCAAAAACAGACTATCAGCAAAAGGCCTCGGTGCTGACTCAGTTCCCGTTGCTGGAAAGAATGAAAGGAAAGTCAGCAGAGCAGCTGAAAATCTTGGAAGAGAACTTTTTGCGAAACAGCTTCCCCACCCACAGCGACGTGGACAATCTGGCAGCAGCCACCCGTCTGTCTCACCAGGAGATCGACAGCTGGTTCACAGAGCGCCGAGCACTACGCGACAACCTGGAACAGGCGCTGCTGAACTCGATGGGCACGAAGCGAATGGGCGCCATCACAGACAAACGACTCCATCAGCAGCCGACTGCACTACAGCTGAACGGGATTCACAAGCCGAGCACCGGCGTGGGCCATCTCAAGAGCCCTCCTCCACCTTCACATCTCATCGCTCCCGGCGCCATCACCCCTTCCGTCCCCAACCCAAACTCCTGCTCAGTGCCTCCAGACAGCCGATCACTGGCGCTCCTCAAGGACGATTTTCTTCAAACGCGGTGGCCTTCCCCTGAGGAGTTCAGCCAGCTGGAGGGTCGGACGGGACTCGTGCGCACCGACATCGCTCGCTGGTTCAGCGACAGCCGGTCAGCTCTGCAGAGCGGCAGCATGGACCTAACAGAAGCTCTTCACAACAGCGGGGTGAACGGCGGGCAGGGGCTGCCCATGTGCTCCCCCGAAAACACTCCCTCCGGCATCATCCAGCGCTGTCAGGACGGAGCCGTCACAAACAACAACAACAACAGTAAGGTGCTGGAGGTGGAGTTGGGCTGGTTGATGGAGCAGCGAACTAAAGGCCTCAGCAGTCAGCAGCACGACGAGCTCCAAGAACGGTTCACTGGCAGGTACTGGATCCACATCTTTACATTTTACATCTACATGTGCAACCAGTGTCAGGGAGGAATTGGAAATCTCAGTGTAATCTATTAAACATTTGAATATAGAAACTTTACGTGTAGAATAAAACCTCCGACCAAAGCGAGACAGGAGACCATGTCGTTGGACAAAAACATGTCTTTTAACAGATAATTAATAACAAATTTTAACAGATGACTAATAATCTGTAACTTTCAAAAGGAACCTTCCTGACACTGGTTATAACATATGAAGAAGGGCTGAAATGAACTCATTTATTGCTGTGGTTCATCATGAATAGTTTAAATGTATTTTCCATATTTCAGTGAAACAGTTTTGGGGCCAGAAACGTTACCAAGAGAGAAACTTACTTATCAGTCGATATCGATAATTATTAAATGTGAAATCATTATTTTTTCCTTAAAGTTCAAAGGCTGATTTCTGGTCCTGAAGACCCCAGAGATGTTTATTTGTGGTTGTAAACTCACTCCTTTATGGTTAGAACTTGACAAACAGAGGAAAGAATAGAAAATGTTTTTTCACGGTGTTGTATTTGTGATTTCTCTGTAGTCGCTGTAGATGCAGAGCTCCACTGTTTGTCAGAAAGAGCTTAAAAACTGTAGAAAATCAACAGACTTGAACCTTTAACCCACCTGCTTCTGTTTCTCTCTTTAAAGATTAGATGGAGCAAATTACAGACAATTACCCGTTTCTCTCCCTAATATTTTTAAATACTAATACTAACATTTTTCCACGGGGTCTTAATGAGTACAGCTCTTTTAGGACGACACCCTGCACACTGACCTGTCTGCTGCTTTTGTTTTCCAGTTGCCACATGGTTTTCAGTGCATTAACCTACAAATGTGCAGGACCTTATTGAGTCCGTGTTCCCTTCCAGGAGCTTGGGACATGTTTGGCCAAATAACACAGCCATTAGTTTGGAAAGCAATATCTCTGCAGTAATTTGGGCGAGCGTTTTATTCCTCCCAAGAGTCAGTCTTTGAAAAGCACCACAGTTTGAACCTGCACTGACGGCACATTACAATCCTGCAAAGTGCACTCTGTAATGTCTAACGGACAGGTGACGGGAGGATTAATAACATGCGAAAATGCAAATGGCATGAGTCACTTGCGCTGCTTTTTCCCATTAAATACATGAAATGCAAATAAAGAATGTGTGCAGGGTTTAAATCCAAGCATGACGAATGATCTTTTTTTATTTAAATGAGCAAAATGTAATACTTTTTTGGGGGAAAATCAAAGTCCAACATATGAGATTTGTCCAGTTTTAATCACAGTGAGTGACACAGTTTATCTCATCTCAGAGCGGTTTCCTGATTGTTACAGTTGACGTGAAAGAAATCAGTCCAGTTATTACCTTCTCCTCGTTATAATAATCAAAAAGAGTCAAAAGTACCGCTTTAATTCTGATTGTTTTATTTTAACTGCTCACATTTGACAGAATGATCGACGATTATTTAAAAAAACGAAAACCTGACAGAGTTTTCTTATTCTTTTTTGAATTATTTGCGCCTGTAGAACGTGTTGACGTTTGTTTGATTAACCTGCTCATTACGACCCATAATTAGTGACATCTCGCAGTTTGTTTTTTCATTTATTTATTTGACAGCGACAGTACACAACAGCATTGAGGATGGAGGGTTGGTGTTTCCTCATGTACTACGTCCACACTGACGACATTTACAGCCATAAAATATTCTGGGTTTTGCCCAAAAATTCCTAAAAAGCTCTTTACATGACTAATGAATGAACATGAATATTTCTGTTCACATGTTCAGACTCTGATTAAAATAGTGAATTTCATAGTTTTCCGCTGTGTGAACAGTGTGAACTCTTTCATTCCTTCAAACACCTTCTGGAAAAGGTCGACTTTTCGATATTTGTTCGTATCCATAAAGCTGTTGATCTCCTCTGTCGTGATGTTCAGCAGTTGGTGAGTTTCTCCTTCTGACTGAAATGTGGACTTGTCTTTGGATTCATCCGTGTGTCACAACCTGAGGTAAAACAATCTGAATGTAAAAATGTCCAAAGACTCAGACGTCTTATATCACACGTCTTAGTCGGAAAAAGGACTAATTCAGAATATTTAAACGGAATATGACACCTCAAGACCAAGACTTTGAGGAGTCGAGACCAGAGACCAGACTAGATACACGACTACAAGGGCATTATGGGAACCCAGTGTTTCAAACTTTACACATTGATATGGTGTGAGTAGAATGAGGCAGGTTTCATGAGGAAAAGCCTGGACTTCCAGAAGCTACAGAAGGTTTTGGGTTTGACCGTGGCTGTTGTTCGACAGACTGAGGCAGCAGAACGCGGCAGAGCTGAAGAACGGCGGACAGAACGGAGGAGTCGGCGTCGGAGGAGGTCGAGAGGTGTTCGGGAGCTGGATGGAGGACGGACACTCGAGGAGAGGACGAGACCTGCTTCTGGACCGAGACCGGAAGATGACGGAGGACGCGACCGGGAGGCTGACCGGATAAAACGGTGAGAACGGACACGGAGGAGGGAGGGAGGAGGGAGAGGAGGAGGAGGAGGAGGAAGAGGAGGAGGAGGAGGAGGAGGAGGAGGAGGAGGAGGAACAAACATGGGGTCTGGATGAGCCATGATGTTCCGGGTCCGAGTCTCCATCCTGATGATTTTATTCCATGTTTTTTCTCTGTTTAATTCCTGCCTGAATTAAGGAACAAAATACTATTTAATAATAATAATATATATAAAAGTGTATGAATATATTTGATATGATATGATATTTATACAAAGAAAGAAGAAAAAACTGAAAGAAACGAGGAAAGATTGATAGAAAGACTGATAGGAAGGAAGAGACAGAAAGAAAAACTATAAAAGGAAGGAAAGAACAATTTATTGATAAAGAGGAAAAAGAAAGAACAGAAAAAATACAAAAAGACAGAACGGAAAAACACTGATAGAAAGAAAGAAGATGATATAAAGTAAATAACTAACATTTCTTCAAATCCAGCTGAAAGAAGAACGTCCTGAATCTAAAATCTGCAGTTTCTAAATAATACTTACTCGTACTCGTACCTGTTCCTGCAGCTTTTGTCATGTAGAACAAACTGATTCAACTCTGCGGGGCCATAATGGGCCCCCTC
>JAPQRN010000003.1:280717-291583 GCA_037367275.1 Coranthus polyacanthus | reverse complement strand
GTAGTGATGTTGTGCACCAGTGAAAACTCTCTTTTGGAGATTAAAAAAAAAATTAAATAATGGGGTTTATCAGTGTTTGTTTTAGTTCAATAAGATCCGTCCAGTCTCTCGGTCACACTGCAGCAGTAGAATACATGTAGAGTCACATGATTGTCACATGACCATGTCACTCCAGGTATTGAGGAGGGTGGGGGTGGGGCTTAAAGAGCTGCAGCATGAAGTCAGTCATTCTGGTTTAAACGCCTTGTATTGATCATCAGCTGTCGGAACCAAATTCTGACGAAACCCATAGTTTGTCAAATGTCGTGTCAGTGCTGGTTAATCCATCAGGCTCTAATATGTTCTTGACTTAAATCTATGATTTTAGCTGAAGGTTAAAGGTTTTCCATGAATTTGTATGATTGAATTCATCATAATGTGATGAAGGGCTAAACAAAGATTCCTCGTTTCCCGACACAAAAGGAGGAATAAATCACATCCTTAGTTTCAATCAGAATAAAGTGTAAAATACTGTGTTTGTCTCTGTCACAAAATAAGAATTGATGACAAAAAAAATGTGAATAAAGTGTTTGTTTCAAGTGTTTCTTCTGTCTCCATTCCTTTAAATGTCGTGTAACTCCATGATACTGTGATGTTTTCAAACATCTCCTGCTGTTGCAGCTCTCTTCACATTTCCATGAGTCTAACAGTGAACGTACTGAAGGATAAATCAAACGCACCTGTGTGCTCAGGTCTGCTCCTCTGCCTGAGGCTGTGATTGGCTGATCGTTGTCGTCGTCGTCTCCTCCTCTTCTTCCTGCTCCTGCTCCTCCTCCTCCTCGTCGTTGCAGTCTTCATCTGTTACCTCCTCTCCCTGCTCCTTCACCTCCATCTCTGCTTCACTGTCTGCATGCTCCTCCTCCTCCTCCTCTGCCGCCACTGCCTCTTCTTCCTCCTCATCTTCTTCCTCCTCCTCCTCTTCCTCTTCCTCGCCGGCCTCCTCGGCCTCGGCCTCAGCCTCAGCCTCGGCCTCCTCATCGCTGAACGGCTCCTGGCCCTCCTCGGCCCTCCTGCTGGTCTCAGAGAACCAGTCCCTCACCTGCTCATAGCTCATGTTGGACTTGGTGACCAGCTCGTCCAGATCCTTCTCGCTGAGCGCTCGGTGTCTGAGGTAGTACTCCTTCAGAAACGACTTCCCGGACTTCACCTGCAACGAGGATCAAACACAACCCGTCAGCAGCGACCGGGACTGTGAACATCCAGTAAAACGCACAGCACCTGTTTCATCCAGTTTTTACCACCGTGTATCACAGGAGGGTCATATTCAGAGAAAAAACTAAAACTTCTAAGACAAAACTCAAATATTCTCTTAGAGCAGGTTTGTAAATGTTCAACATTTACAAAATGTATGATTTAACATCTGTGTGGTTTGTGATTGTGACACTTTAACAGGTTTATTTCACACAGATCATGAGACAAACGCAGACATTTGTATCTTTAGTTCATGTAGAAAGAACGTCTACGTTAAAAACATTTTGGTTGTTTTTTTTAATAGGTTTACATTTTCACATCATATATATTTTTCATTTATGTGAAGTTTCTTCAAATGTCTGACGTCTCCCTCCTGTTATTCTAACCTTTCAAACCCTTAATAAACCAGAGACCACCCTCCCAGAAGAAGAAGCCTCAGGTTTCTCAACAGACAGACCTTGATGGCGGTGGCGCCCCCCTGTGGCGACCGTTTGGAGGGACACGGCCGACGAGGCTTCTTGGACCAACCTCGGAAACGTTTCCTGGGTTTCTTCTGGCTCTTGGCTCCGCCATTCAGCGCCTCGTCCACCTTAAATAACAAAATACCAGAATGTCAGAATGTAACTGTGGAGATTTGAAACTAAATCCGTCTAGTTACTGAATGTTAAAGGCGTCATAATAACATCACCTGACACAGGTGTAATAACAGGTACCTTTCCTCTCTGGTACAGGTAGTACCACTTCAGGTTGCTGTTCTTGCAGGCGTAGCGTGTGTCTCCGAACCAGTTGACGATGTATGTGCGCGGCAGGCCGCTGTCCTCCGCCATCTGGTCGTACTCCTCGGATGACGGCCACTGCGTCCTGACGAACGCCTTCTTCAAGATGTGGAGCTGCTCCGGTGTTTTCTTCACGGTCTTCCTGGCGGCGGGTGGAGTGCCCTGCCTCTCCTGAGTCGACGATGAAGGCGCGGCGGACGCTTTCACCTTCGCGCTGTCCGTCTTCACGTCACTTTCTTTTGACTGTGAAGAAGAAGAAGAACAAGGCATTTTCCTCCGCTCCGTGAACCAGGCGTCCACCTCGCGCCGCGTCAGCTTGGTCTCGGCCCGCAGCCGACTCAGCTCCTCATCGGACGGCGTGTCGGATTTCTGGAAGCTGGCCTCTAGGACCAGCAGCTGCTCTGGCGTTTTCTCTTTGAACTTCTGAAGCGTGAAGTCGGGGAAGGCGTGGCGGAATTTGACCCTCAGGTCGGAGGAACCCGACGACCCCAGAGCGCTGGCAGAGGTCGGGGAGCAGTCGCTGGCGTCGTCGCTGGAGTCGATGACGATGGTTGTGTTGTTGTCTCCGTTGTTGCTGTCGTTGAGGCTGCCGCTGCTGTGTCGTCCCCCTCGGGCGCTCGCCGACGCCACCGGCGCTCGGCCGGATGAGCTCTCGCTTGGCGGGATGCTGTGGTGGTCCTTGGAGTTCCTCTGGTTATAACGCGTGTCACTGAACCACTTCTTTATTGCTCGTTTGGAGAGTTTGGTGACCTGCATGAGGCGTGATATCTCGGCCTCGGTGGCAAACTGCCGCCGGCTGTAGCTCGCCTTCAGCTCGGCCAGCTGCTCCTTGGACTTCTTCGGTTTGGCGGCCGCTGCGTCCAGAGCGAGCGGCGTGTTAGCCGACGAGGACGACATCTCGGTCTTTGATTCCGACGCTGAGGGCTCGGCGGCTTTTGGCTGGTTGCCGGGGACACCTGCAACCGTCAGGGTGATGGGGGAGGCGACGGGCACGGTGCCGCCGTTACCAGCCACCTGAGTGAGGACCAGGCCCGGCTGGCCCACGATCTGGCAGGTCTGGAAGATGGACTGCAGGCCGTTAGCGGCGGCGGCGGCGATGTTGGCGGGGATGACTGTGATGGTCTGAGGGACGGTCTGCACCGTGCCGTTAAACTTCTTCCTCCTCGCCTCCTCCACCTGCAGAGAAAACAAACACGGACCAGAACCAAGAATGAAGCCGAGTATGAACAGGGCCGTGTGTGAACCACTTATTACACTTTTTACTTTTATTCAGTTTTTCTTTATGGTTGTTTTCAGTTTAGTTTTAGTAAGTTTTCGAGTTCATGAGTAGTTTTATTTTTATTTTCAGCAACTGACTAGTTTTAGTTGAGTTTTTCTTTAGTTTTTTTTTTTCCAGATTTTATGAGGAAAAGCCTTGATCTATAGAAGATGAATGAATACATGACATGATTTACAAAACCATTGTTTATTAAATGTCCTATGTTGTACAAAGACATTTTGTTATGTTTCACCATGAACCGTTATTTAACTTTATTCATTAAAAATTACTGTTTGAAATTTATATTTCAGTTAATGTCAACATTTACTATAATAACTTGCCTGTTTTTACTTGTGTTTTTAATACTTTAACAGTCTGTGTTTCATCTTACTGAGTCACTTTGTGTTTACAGTTGCAATACTGAATTAATGCCAAAACTTTTACCTGCTTAAGTAAAGAAAAACAACCTGTACAGCTTCAGGTACTTAAAGCTAATAAATAAGTAATAAATGTAACATTTTAACGTATTTTGTTGACTTGTGTATTTATATCAAACATCCACAGATTCTTCCCTGAAACGTAAAGAAATGATAAAAACACTGGAGTGGATTTTTCTTCAATTCTAGTTGATCATCCTACGTATTTAACTGCTTGGACGTGTGTGTCCTTATTCTCATTCTTATATTCTTATATATTCTTTATCTTTGTAATGTATGTTTCTAATCTTCCTTCACTCTCACAGTCTATCGTCAAATTCAAATCCACACGAGAACAGAAATATGACTGTAAGTGTAAACCGATGAGTCGTGTAACGTTTACATGTGATGTGAAGCACTGACCTCCTCCGGCGTCCAGCTCACTCCATGTTTGAGTCTCTGAGCAGAAAACCACACCTTAATCTGCTCCTCGCTGAACTTCGTCTGTGAAGACAAGCCCATGATCTCCGACACCGAGGGGTACGGAAACCTGCCACGCAAAACCAACAGAGCTGTCAAGACAAACTGGAAACCACAGAATGATCACATGTAAACGGAACAGCTGAAGGGAGTGAGGTCGTCAGCTGTTTTTCAGTGACCTTTGACCCCTCAGAGTAACCAGTGTGTGAGGAAAACACATAAATATCAATTAAGAACCGTTTTATAGCTACAGAGATGAATTGTTACTGGAAACTGCTGAATCCGTTCTGATTCATTAACTTTTCAAATGTTGGTTGAAATGGTTATCGAACCTGCACAGATACAGGTTTATACTATACTAGTGGTATAAAATAAACTGAAAAAGACAAAGTTACTTGTATGAAAATGTAATCATCAACTCAAATGTTATTGTGTTGAAGCATCCCTGAACACGACACCGAGCACAGAGAAATAACCTAAAACTTAACCCTGGAAAGTAGGAAAAAAAACCCTCTGATGCCACGTTTTGGTTCAAAGTGCATGATTTTTACCACAGTTACCAAAGATGATCAAACTAAAGAAGGAAGAATTTTGGCCGTTTCACCATATATGAAAACGTAACGTCTACACTTTGTGTGTTCGGCTTCACGACAGACTGTAGAGCTGCAGTAAATGAAAACATCTCAAACTGTCACTTGTGTCAAAAAAAAACGATCCTTTTGTTCGTTTCAGGTCTCATCAGGTCTATGGGTCAGATGTTACAGATCATCACAGAGGTCGTCTGATTCTTATGAAACTGAGCCACTTCTCCCATTGGATCCGTTCAAACAGAGCAGACTCTGGTCTCCCTTCGAAGACCCTGATGCTGTGACGTACTTACTCCCTGAGATTGAATCTTCCCTCTTTAATTAGATCATCTTTGTAGTTGCCATAACATCAGTTCGTCACGTGACCTCAGAGTCCTCCTGACACTTGCGTGTTACCTGTTGTAGGCGCTGACCAGCAGGACGTTGTTGTCCATGGCCGTGTTGTATGTGGGGATGCTGCTGATGGGGATGAGGAGCTGTGTCTGGGTCTGAGTGCTGGTCTGGTTCTGCAGCGCCGACAGAACCTGGGCCAGCGTCCCAGGAGGCAGCACGCCGCCGCCCCCCGAGCCGCCTTTGATCTGGAGCACGTTGGGGCTGTTGACCACGATGCTCTGTGGAACGGCCTGCACCTGCAGCGGCGTGGACACGGGGATGAGGCGGGGCGCGGCGGCGGGCGTCATCGGGGCGGGCGACAGCGTGGGCGGCTCCATGTTGTCGTCATCGTCGTCGTCGCTTTCCACTTTGATGACATCATCGACGGCCATTTTGTGGGCGGCGGTGAACTTCTTGGGCTCGTGTCGGCTCTTGATCTTCATGATGGGTGTCTTGCTGAGGGCAATGCCTTTACGGGACATCTCCTCCGCCTCGTCATCCTCCACTTTGACGAAGCTGCCGTCGAAGGTGAGGTCGTTGACCGTCTGCTGGAAGATGGTCTCGTTGTTCCTCTTCACCATCGTCCGAGTGAAGTTGTCTTCGCCCGGATGAAGGCGAGCATTGTGAGCCAGCAGTGTGTCGTAACTGGAAACAGAGAACTATGGGTAAATACATGTAATAATCACTTTTCAACTGTATTGTTTCTCCTTTAATTTGACAGAGTTCTCATAGTTTTGAAATGTTCTTCTTTTTCCATTTCAAATGAAGTCAATGAGGTTCATTTATAATATTTCACAATACCCACGTAACACTAGAATTTTTAAATCAATATTAAATGCACTTTCTATAATGTATGTTATCTATTAAATTTGAATGTAAAACTAAACTTTTAAAATACTAAATAAGACCTTACTTTTATATTAATCACCCTGTGTTGACCCTAACAAATCTCTGACCTGATCATGTGACTAATCGGATCCGGTTCTGATTGGTCGATGGGTTACCTCTTGGTGTGGTAGTCACACTCCATGCAGACGTAGGACGTGTTGAGGACGACGTCGGGATGCTCCGTGTCCACGTGCATGGTGAACAGGTTGAGCTCTGACGTCTGGAAGCTGCAGTACTTGCACTCGTAGCCTCCCTCCGCCATGTTTAAGTCCAGGTAATGGTCTGACACCGGTCTGCTGTCGGCGTCCTCGCCCCGGTCCTCCGACAGACCGCAGACCTCCGTCGAGGCGGTCGCCACGCCGTTACTGGCCTCTGCGTCGACCGCCTCGGACACGTCCTCCATCTCCTGATCCGAGTCCACGGTGTCTCGAGGAGGGACCATGCAGGGTGTGGTCGACTTCCTCCTGCTCGCCATCCTGAGCTTCAGTGAGCGCTGTGTCTACGAATGGAAGCGGCCTCAGTTCAAACCGTCCTGCTGTAGCTCCGTAAAGCAGGACGTCATCAGTAAAAAGGTTTCCTCTGCGATCCTCAGTTCCTTTAAAGACAGAAACAAAACAGAATAAAACATTAAAATATACCTTAACCCATCAAGACCTAAGTACTGTTTGAAGACACGTAAGGTTTAAAAACCTGAAGATTGTCTGACACAATTGTCAACAATCTTAAAATCATGTAAACGTTGCAACCAGATTTAAACATGAAATCACAGAGTGTGAGACCGCTGGACCGGGTCTGAGCGGTCAACACACATATGTCGCATTCATTATAGTCTAGTAATATCTTCATAAATGGACCATGTTTTACTTTTGCTGGGTTAAGTATAGTTTGATGCTAATAGTTTTGTACTTTTACTTAAGGTAGATGAAGATTTTGATGCAGGACTTTTACTTTTTCACTGTGGTGTTTAGAGCTGCAGCAAACAATTGTTTTCATTGTTGATTAATCTGTAGATTATTTCCTTAATCAAGTAGTTGTTTGGTCTATAAATGAAAAATGTACTACAGACTGGTCCACAACACGGGACGAAAGAAACCAGACAATATTCAGGAAGGAAGGTCGACCATTTTCTCAAAAAAATACTCAAACCAATTCATCAATTATCAAAACAGCTGGTGATTAACTCCATAGTTGAAAGTGAATAGATTCATCAGTCTGTACGTTTAACTGGACTGTTTTTCCAAATCCTGTTGTACTTTGAGTTAAGGTTCTGAATGCAGGACTACTACTTGTAAGTATTTTTGTGAGTATTTTTACACTGTGGTATTGCTGCTTTTACTCAAGTAAAATATCAGAGTAACTCCTTCAACACCTGTAGTAGTGGAGTAAAAAGTACAACGTTTACCTCTGAGATGTAGTGGAGTAGAAGGAAAAAGACACAGAAAATGGAAATACTTGAGTAAAATACCTCAAACTTGTACTTGGCACAATACTGCAGTAAATGTACTTAGTTCTATTCTACTACTGATTCTAATCCAGTAATTGTGTCTTTTTTTTTTTACCGTCGTTTACTTTTGGAGTTGAGTGTTTCTGATGCTAATACTTTAGTACTTCTACTTGTGACAGAGTATTTTTCTCAGTACACTGTACTACACTGTACTTCCTCCACTACTGATACACAGACATGAAAAACACGGAGCGTGGAGCAGTCCACGCTGCAGTCTTCGTGTCTGTGGAATAAATAGAAAGAGGAACGTCAACAACAACAACAGTCAACATCCTCCAGGCTAACGTTAGCTAGCGGAGCCGAGCCGAGCCGAGCCGATCGGAGCCGAGCGCCGCTGTGTCTAACGACTCCTCTCCCCGCCAGTACCGACCTGAACGCGGCCACAGCTGCGGGCAGAGTCCGGCTGTGTGCTTCCCTACCTGGTAAATTAGCTGCCGTTTACCCGCATCTTCAAACGGACAGTTGGTTAGCTAGATAGCCGCTGTAGCCGTGTAGCATCTCCGGTTCGGTCTTCCGCCTTTTGCCCGAGTACACCGCGGGTCCCATCTGCTTCAGCCGGACACACAGCCCGCTCACCGCCGGGCACACGACAACTACCGGCCGTTAGCTGCCGTCCGCCACGGCTCGCATTGTTTAAATTGCTGCTTTGTTAGTAAAAAGCACCGCTTAATAAAAAAGGCACCGATAGTTCACCGAATCCGACGATGGCCATTTTTATTCCGCCGCTGAACGCGACCAACGGCCGAGAAACACATCCGGTGTCTGGGGCCGTGTCAAAATAAAAGCTGGGACGAACCAGGATTTTACACACTGCAAAAAGCAATGTCAGGAAAGTTCAAAGAAAAGACTCGTCTCCTGGAAATTAGTCTCATTATATCTCACACAAACAAAAAACTACATCAATCTTGTCAAATATGTTGTCAGTAGAAAAATATATCTAACTTTATCTTTTTTTTTTCAGCTAATATTGAGTTAGATTTAACCAGTAACAAGATAAAACAACGGTTTGCGTAATATTCCAACAGAGAAACAAGATGTTTTCATATTTTAAGAAAACACCTGCATAGCTTCTTCATTTAACAATATTCCATCTATCTTATATAACTTTGTTTTTGTTGCTTGTAAAATGCAAAACTTCATTAAATGTTGTTTTTTTCTATTTTTAAGTGACTTTTGCTCTTTCAGTGTCTAGACTTTTATTCTAGTTTTAAGAAGTCCAGCCAAGCAAAATGTGTTCATACCAGTATTTAAGATTATTTAGCTTCTTTAACTGTGCAAATAAAAATAACACAATGTTTTAGTGATCGATTTATCTGTTTCATAAAGTGTCAGAAAATACGCAATAAAACTAATTATTCACTAATGCAGTGAATGAGATTGTAAAAGCTGTAACTACTTATTTTCATTATAAATTAACCAGCTGATCAATTTCTCAATTAATCATTTAGATTAAATAGTGAAAAATGCTCCTTGAAAACTCAGAGGGCTGCAATTTTTGATCTGATCAAATAATAACTATATATAAAAATTAGAAACACCACAATTAGTAATGCTTCTACAAAAAGACATATCACAGAAGTTATGACATGATGTTAATTAAATCATGGTGTAAATGAACGAACTATTAAAGTTATTCTAAGTTCCAACGTTTAAATTAATATAAAACTACAGGGAACAATACAGTACTTGTAGTTTTATACATCTTATATTTGTTGAGGCTGTAACTGGTTTTAATTTAATCATTATTAGAATCTACAATAGTTTTAGTTTTAAAGGTTTAAAATGTGTTGGTGATTCACAGCCTTTTATTTTGAAGGCATGGCGTTTGGGCGGAAACGCTTTTCGTTCACTACGTCAGTTTGATGAATCTGATTCGTTTTTCTTTTTTAACGTCAGGACGTCGTTGCGTCAGAGACGAGACGACGGGAGCGCGTGAAGTAGGACAAACCACGTGAAGATAGAAAATACGTGATTATTTATAGTAAAACAAGTGACGCTAAAACTAAAACTGAAACTAAAGTCATGTTTCTGACAAATAAATATGTTAAAATAAAGAGTCAGAAGCTGAACAGAAAACAGACAAACTTTAATCTTACAACACTTTTATTTAAATATACGTCACAATCAAATGAAATAAAATACATGTTACACAATCATAAATATATTTAGATAAACAGACTGAAGTCAACGCCTGGTGCTAGAGGTTTGTTCAGGACGAAAAGGACTCGATCAACAGTTTGATGGTTCTGTATCTTCATCATCAAAACACCAACAGATGGAGCACGTCTACACGAGGTTTTCTACCATTTGTCACCCGTCGGTCGGTCAAACTAATAAATAATAATGAATCAATTCATATGAGGTATTCAGGTATTTCACAAAAGTTAGGAGTAAACAACATTTTCACTTTTGAATGCTTTAATATTTAATTCAAATACAGCTGGTATTAAAGATCAGGAGAAGCTGTCGATTTCTTTCCTCATTTCCTATAAAAAAAAAAGGAAAAAAATATAATAAAAAGTGGACACAGACGTGAAAACCTGCAGCAGCTGAAGAAACGATACTTTACCAACGGCTGGATGTCAGCTGATATTTGACTTTACATTTCACAAACTTTTATTCTATGACTTTTTCCTCAGAATGTTAGGACTTGAAATATCTGACAGTTTTCCCTCAGTGTGGATCTAATAATCTGTCGTGAACCTTGTAAAAATGTGTTTTATTCAATAAACGTCAGCTCTGAAAGTCTGACTCAGCAGCAGTGAGCTGTCCATCACACCTGTTAGATGTTAAAGCTGACTTAGGTGGTCTTACCTTCACCAGGTCAGTCTTGTTGTCGTGGTCTCGGTGTCGGTAGATGCACTGGGCCAGCAGAGCGTACAGCTTCTCCAGCGGCTCCACCTCGACGCCCTCCGTCTGAGACACCGCTCTGTTCAGCAGCTCCTGAACCACACGACGTGTATGAATCACACCACGGATACAGACTGAAGGTCAACGGACTCTGACTGTGGTAGAAAACCTCACTCACCCTCAGTTTGTTGCGATCGACCACTAGAGGTCGTGTTTCCACGTTCAGAGCCTCCGCCGCTCGGTCTCTGTTGATCAGCTGCATCTGGGTCAAAGCTGCTTTGTCGGTCGTCGTCTCACGTCTGCTGCGCTGATCTGAGGAGGAAGACGAGGAGGAGGAGGAGGAGGAGGAGGAAGAGGAGGAAGATGAGGAGGAGGAGGAAGAGGAAGAGGAGGAAGATGAGGAGGAGGAGGAAGAGGAGGAAGATGAGGAGGAGGAGGAGGAGGAAGAGGAGGAGGAGGAGGAGGACGAGGAGAAGAAGGAGGAGAAGAAGAAGAAGAAGAAGGA
>JAPQRN010000003.1:269402-280617 GCA_037367275.1 Coranthus polyacanthus | reverse complement strand
ACACACACTCGTCCTCCATCTGAAGGCCAAGCATCAACACACGAGCAGCAGATTGTCGTTGTGGTTTGGTTCTCACTGACGTCTCGTTGTATGTAATTATGACAGTAAACTTGTAGATGTGACGCAGAAAGATGACGAGAAGTAAGATAATCACATGAGTCTATCTGTTCATGTTTGTTCTGTTTGTTAATAAAAGGAAAATGACACGTTGCCTCGTGTTCACGAAGAAAGACAATGAAAGGACAAGTGAAGCTGAGAAACAGTTGAATAAAAGTGGTTTTGTGAAAGTGGACAAGCTGACATTGTCCTTGTTTTGAGACAAACTTGAATGAATGGACATGCAGAACCTTACCCTAACCCTGTCTTCAGTTTTCTTTACTCTTTGACTTTTGATTTGAACTTTTATTGAGACCTGAAAAGTAACCAAAGCTGACGGTATCCAAAACAACCTGCCTCTGAGACGTGCCGGAGTAGAAGTATAGAGCTGCAGGTAATGGAAATCCCAAGTACAAGTACCTCACGTGTACTGTATACTTGAGTACAGAACTGCAGTAAAACACTGAGAGTTCCAGGTCACTCACTAGATTTTGGGAGCGATGTAATGAATCTTCATGCAGTTCTTGTCGGCCACCACCATGTCGTCTGTGGCTCTGGTGTCTGCTCCGAGGATCACTCCACCCTGACGGACACACACAGACACACAAACACTGACTGCACCTGAACGCAACACGGACCATCTCAACAGTTCAACAGAAACCTTTCACAGCACCAGTTGTTTGGACGTTTGATGTAAAATGACACTGCAGTAATGACCGTTGCTGTTTTATGGCTGTAGTTATTATTAAAGTGACGTCCATGTGTGTTGCTGTCATAAGTCACCTTGTACACGACTCCTGCGATGGTCGTCCCTGTCTTTCTGGCGGTGGGAGCTTTGTATCCGAGCTCAGACAGACCGGCCTCCAACGCAGCATTCCTGGGAATGATGAAGGAGAAGACACACTGAACGTTACCACTCTCATTCTGATGTGTCTTCAAGTCAAAGGGACAAACTCCACAACCCTCAATGATGTGAAGTCATGACGGTTGAAGTTGAATCACAGTGGAACCAGAACAAGTCAATACAGTCAGTGCTGTTACAACTCTCACCACATCCAACAAACTTCATTACATACATGACAAACTGGTCACATGATTTACATACGTTCAACTGATGAGGCGTTTGTTTTGATTCTTTATCCTGAATATTCATAACGGACATTAAACATCGCATCAGATATTAAAAGCCCAGTAAACATGAACGGAAATACGTCCAATAATAACTGACTTGTGAATGATTTTGCTTTTAATTTGGTCGAAAACTACATTTAATAGAGTCACGTTGGGACGTTGACGCATTGGCTCTTTGTGTTCTTCTTGGTCCGATGATACGTTTTAACGTAAGGAGGACTGTGCGCAGGTCCAGAGGAGACCAGCAGGATGTCCAGAGGAGACCAGCAGGATGTCCAGAGGAGACCAGCAGGATGTCCAGAGGAGACCAGCAGGATGTCCAGACTCAGGTGTTTCTTACCTGCGGCTGTTCTCGAAGCTGAAGCCTCCGGTCTGTTGCTCCCACGGCGTCAAACTGTGCAGCATCTTCACCTCAGATGGATCTGGATTGACTCTGACAAACCACTTCGAGTAAAGACCTCGAAGCCTCCAAAAGTAAAGTAAAGTGTGTCAGCGCTTTTCACGCCTTTTTTTTACTTTTACTTTCACTTCTTCAGCTCAAGCCAAACCTCCCCGCTCCACTGTAAAAAACATCCACGTTCTCAGGCTGGTCACGAAACATCTCGAAGGTCTGGTTTCTCATCCGTTTTGGTAAAGTTCACATCTCCAGCAAAAACAGACGAAAACCACTTAAGAAACAACCTCTGTAGAAAAAAGAGAGACGTTTTCCTTGTCATTTTTGAAGAAAATGAATTCCTTTATGAGCCACTGAGTTGAATGAATGTATGAAGTGATATTTCTTGCAGTGCGTTAACATTTGCCTTTAACGTCGGACTCTCAGGTGACAAACATCACAATAATATCATCTTTATTCAACCCGTTCACTTTTACTTTAACTCCTTGGTTTATTTTATGCTTTACACGATGCTATATGATGTGATATGAATATGATATGAATATGATCGTATTCACGCCATGTCCAGGTTTACGCTGAGGCGACGCACCGTGACGTCCAGTGTTTCTTACAGTGTACACCAGGGGGCGCTGCAGACCTTTACATCAGGACTTGAGGTTCTTCTGCAGGCTTCAGATCTCAAGCAGAAAACATCCAGTACATATGGTGTAAATAAATCTCTCACTTTTAGGCTCAAACAAAACAAAGACAGAATGAAGTCAGAGATAAACCAAAATAATCAAAACAAGGCTGTTTTTATTAGTTCTGCTTGACATGGAACAGATTATTGTATATTTCAGTCGTTAATTATTTTTATTTTAAGTTGAAGGCTCTTCCATTCTGCTTCATAATGAGACTCACATATTTTATTTACATCAAAAACCATGAAAAGCCTGCATGCACACGTACAAAGTCATCACCTGTGATTTACAGCTTTGGTCCATCAACCTGAAAACAAAAACCCACTAAAGTGCTGCAAACAGATTCTTCATTATGCTGAGAATTTAATAGCTTAACGTACCTGCATATGAAGATACAAGTTTGCATCATTTGACTGAACTGACCCTTTAAATGTAGAAGACGTTTACGCAGCCCTGCTTAAAAGAATGAACGGTAAAAAATACACTGTACAATCTACAGTCAAATACTGAAAACGGTCCTCTATACACATGAAAAAATATGTCTTTATCTCTGAAGTGTGTGTGTGTGCGTGCGTAAGTGTGTGTGCGTGTGTGTGTGCGTGCATGCATGTGTGTGTGTGCGTGTGTGTGTGCGTGCGTGTGTGCGTGTGTGCGTGCGTAAGTGTGTGTGTGTGCGTGCGTGTGTGTGCGTGCGTAAGTGTGCGTGTGTGTGTATGCGTGCATGTGTGCGTGTGTGCGTGTGTGCGTGCACGTGTATGCGTGCGCGTGTGTGCGTATGCGTGTGTGTGTGTGTGTGTGTGTGTGTGCGTGCGTGTGTGTGCGTGTGTGCATATGCGTGTGTGTGTGCAGACGTCCACTGTGCTGCTTGTGTTTGAACAGTTCATGTTTTATCCTCTGGTCGAAGGACTGAAGGATGACGGCCTCATCTTCATCTCAGTGAACGGGACCGACTCCTCTTTACCTCTCCAGGACGTCCAGATCACCCCCTGAAACACACACACAGAGGTTATTAGCGTGGTCATATCGTCGTCGACCTATTTTTACACTGACTTGTGGTGGTTTTTGGGTTTTTCAAACTGGAGTTAATGCGTCTAACGGGAGACGGAAACACCTTCTTCTGAATAACTTCTGCTGTCCAGCTGTTTGTGTCTTGATACTAAGGGGACAGTAGCGTCTTCAGGTGAGCGCGTGTCGATGACTTTACCTGGTGTTTGAAGTCGATGCCGTACAGGCCGTTGAGGTTGGCCTCGTGGCAGTTCTTGTACCACCAGCCCCCCCTGTAGGACATGGCGCAGCGGGTGATGAACGACGCCGGGTCCCGGTCTTTGGTGGTGAAGATGCGGTTGTTATGGTAACTGAGGGAGTCACCTGAAGGGACGAACAAGGAGCAGGGACGTAAAAGGCGGATTTCCTCCGAGACGAGCAGAAGGTGCAGTGACAAAGACCTCGTTTCCCATGAACCCACCTGCGGTGCCGCTGTATCCGCCCACAGTCAGCCTGTAGTTCCTCTTGGCCACTTCGAACGTGGAGTATTTGGCGAACACCGCCTCGTCTCCGTCTCGCAGGTCGACTCTGAGGGTCATCTTGGTCATGTGTGTCAGATTATGGAGACTGTCCAGACCTGTGGACAACAAGGGTTTGGTGTTGTTCATTAGTTTCCGTTTTATTTCCTTTGTCTTTGTTTCGTTTGAATTAGGTTTTGAAGTGGGTTTGATTTAGCTTCTTGACACAAAAAGCCTCAGTACAGTAAAACTTATTGACGCTATGATAAAACTCCACATTTTATCACCTGGAAGCAGCTACATTTAACTGGAAATGAACCATAAATCCCAGGTTCTTCTTCTCTTCCCACACTGTGTTGGTTCTGCAGGTTTAATGCCTTGCTCAGAAGCACTTTGACGTGTTTTTTTTTTTTTTTTTTTTCTGAGACCAGTTCCGTTTTTTCCCAGGATCCCCACGTTGGCGTCGTTTCCCAGTTTCCTCTGGTCAGTTTCCCACATCAACTGTTTCTGTCAGTTTGACTCAGTGACAGAAGAAACAAACCTGATCTTTATAGTTTTTATTTTCGGTGCCTAAACGTTGCAGTTGTTTTGGGAAATCTGCTGTTTAGTTTCAGTTCCTTTTTTGGCAAGAACATGTAACATTAAATCACTTCACATTTGTTTTTTTATTACGAATAAAAATGCAGATGTTTTATCGTGAGATTCTAGTTTTGCACCAAGAGACGTGTAATCTGTAGTAAATCCTTAAAGGAAATGCAGATTGTGTCACATAATAAAAGGTCATTATAACCGGAACCACTTCTAGAGGCTTTTATGGTTAAAACCGTCAAATAATTCACAAAAATGGAGTGAAGATAAGTTTTAAATGTATTTGATATGAAGGTGAAGCTGAATAAATAATTCAAATCAGACAGAATATCCTCTTTCACACAATCTTAGAGAGTTTTCTGTTGGAAGTTTGTTTTGAGTTTTTTCTTGTAAATTTACCACTTTAATGTCAGAGAAGATGTGAGTTTTTTGATCTTTTCAATCTTTAAACTGAGGTTTTTGTCTGAATATCACCCTCTCACCACTCAGTTGTCTTTACAAACAAGCGTTCACCGGTTTTAAATCTGTCTCACCGAGCCAAAACTCTCCACTGGGATCCCCGAACCCTTTAACGTAGTCGCTCCATCCTCTGAAGAAATCCACCGAGCCGTCCTTCCTCCTCTGGAAGACCTGCAGAGAAGAAAACACACCTGAGATCAGCACACCTGAGGTTAGACCTGAAACCTGACGCTGCCGAAGCCTCCGTTACCGTCCATCCTCCTCCGTCCGTCTCCATGTCGCAGTAAACCGTCGTCACGGCTCCGCGTTTGCCCTGAGGAAAGATGTCGACGAGGCCGGACGTCCTGATGCCGTTCAGCAGCTCCTGAGAGCAGTCGGAGGGGAAGGGGAAGCGCAGGGTCCCTGAGGAAGACGAGGAGGAACAGTCTGACATCACTACGACTCAGAACCTTTCAACTTAGCCTGTAATAAAATGTAGAATACTGTAAATAACACTTTTCAGCTATAGTTATAAAACTGTCTGACATGATTCATGTGGTGTTTCAGTCTGTTGTTCATTTACAGAGTCTGGTTTTCTGGTTCGTTTTCAGACTCAAGCCACAAAGCATCACAACGTGAGATGATGGATGATGTTCTTTGACTAAACTGAATTCACACTGTTGTCACTACGCAGCGTTCAAGCTGAAACTTAAATGAAACTTCGAGACTAAAACCCAAAAAACAGACAAACACCAAAGATACAAACAGTGGATGAAGAGGAGTCCACATACCTTTGGGTGCGTAGTGTGTTTCACTTCATTTACTGCAGTATTGCACATTTTTAATTGTTGCGGCTCTAACTTTCAGGTTCAGATTGTACAAACCAAACATAATCTGATATTTTCTTCTAGATCAGACGGACTAGAAACCAGCTGCAACATTAAAATGTCTGTACATGTCATTTATCAGTTAAGATAATCAACTACCTCATATAATAATGTCACTGTTCCTTTTCCGTACCTTCAGACCGTTTTGCAGTATTTTCCAGTGTAGTATTTGTAATATAATGTGTATTACCGGTGGTGAACTCGGTGGAGATGGCAGCGCCGGAGCGTCCTCCTCCCTCCACCTGCAGCTGGACTCTGTACAAAGATCCAGGATGAAGTCTGGACAGGCTGAACTCTGTCACCGTGGGGTCGACGATCACTTCCTGCGGTGGAGAACCAGAAGGTCACGATGCAAACAACTCAGTCACACGACAGGTATTAGAGTAGAGATGAGTAACTTACGGTCATTTCCTCACCTTCATCTCTTCCCCCTCGGTGTGATACGTCAACCTGTAGCTCCTCACGGGTGTTGATGGCGGTTTCCACGACAACAGCGCCGTGCGAGGTGTCACATCGGAGGCCTGGAGGTCACGTGGTCCATCTCTACCGGCGCCTGGGAAGACGGAGAGAGCAGGAAGTGATTCGTTTAAAGAACCAGACAAACAACCTAGAGAACTTTGACCCCTGTACCAGGACGACGGTGGGTGGACGGTCAGACCTGAACCAGACCTGAACCAGACCTGAACCAGACCTGGTACAGGGGTAACAAGGTGTGGAGACGAGGGTTAAGAAGGGGAGGGTAAGGGTTGGTTTTTATGGTTGATGTTGAACGTGTGCTGACCGCTGGTTGTGAAGCTGGTGGTGGATGCTGAACTCTCTAAGCTGCCCAGTAGGCTGCTGATGGTCACGCTGTAGGTGGTGGAAGCTTCCAGGTCGTTCAGCTGCTGCTCTGCTGCGTTTCCAGACACAGTGATCCTCAGCTCTGAACCTGAACCAACACAATCACAAGCGACTCAGGCTCGGTCTTTCGCTCGGTGCTCTGTTCTAAAGGAACAGTCTGGTGATTTTCTGTCCTTTTGTTACTGTCATCACACCCTGTGTACAGACTAACAGCAGCAGTATCATCTTAGAAACAGAAGGAAAAACTAGTCAAAAACAGCTCTGAAGTCTGATAACGGATGTCATTTTTGACAGTGGAGATGAGTTACGTCGCCTCCAGAGATGGTAAAAAAACATGACATCGACAGAGGATTTGCTGACGATAACAAAACTACAGAAAATCACCAGACTTGTACTTTAACTAGAAAGACTCTCACCTGTTCCTGAACCGTAAACGATGGCGTATTTATCGACTGTAGCCAGGGCCGGACGCCACAACAATAAGGCCTTCGTGTCTGAGACGTTTATGGCTCGTAGATCTGTAGGAGGGTCTGGGACTGCGACAGAGAAACAGATTTTTAAAAACTGAAAAAAAACCTGAACAGCAAATACGTCTTCAAAATAGACAAAGAGGAAAAAAGACAAATGCAGCAGAGAGTCCAGCAGAGGATTTGTCTCAGTGTGTTTGGTTTGTCAACAGTTACGGGAACAGTTTTGAAATAAGACAGAGACCTGAAACCAACCCAGGATGAGACTCCTCTGAGGAAACTGAAAATATGCACAGACCACATCCAAATCCAGCACCTGCTACAGACATCAGCAACAATGTGTTTCTGGATTTCTATGCACAATAAACACATGTAAGTTTGGATTTTAGGCATGTTTTCTTTACAGTTTCTACAAGGTTGTTGGAAAAGTTTCTGAATTAGACGATCGAATCTACTGCTGTTTGTTCCTTTGTTGATTCAATTTAAAAAATCAGATCCAGTGTAAAACACACAATGTGTACTTTGTGTTTTAAGACTAAAAGAGGAGGTGAAAACTCTGCCCACTCACGCGTCATGACAAAGTCTTTGATGGGATCGCTCTCGTCCAATCCGAGGACGGACAGGATGCTGACCTCGTACGACGAACCAGGAGAGAGCTGTGATAGGCCGACGGAGGAGTCCTTCGAGTCCAAAGACACGGACACCGGTTCACCTGAAAAACAGTCAAACACAAGGATTTATCCGGTCACTCATTCATTCATTTTCTCTTAAAAGGCCTGTTTTTGGTAAAATTGTTTTTTGTAAAATGAAACCAACTCATCAAGTGTCATTTACATCCATGTCTGTCTGGACTCATTGTGTTGCAGAGCTCGTTAAAGGTTTTCCACAGTAAATCTACAGATGAACGACGGTTCTTAATCCTGATCCATGTTTTATCATTATTAATTAAACCCAGAAAGCGGTTTCTCACCGTCCTCTGCGTGGGTGTAGGTGACTTTAAAACCACTGACGGGACTCTTGGGTTTGGTCCAGGACACCGTCAGAGAGTTTTCTGTCACTTGACTGAAGACGACGTCAGATGGAGGCTCCGGGCCTGGACGATATGAAGGAAAAAAAGGCAATTAAAGAGTCAAAAGATAATTATAAAGGCTAAAAAAAAAAGTACGTCTAAGACCAAAGTCAGAAAATAAAGAAGAGAAAGAGAAACGTTGAATAGTCTGAGGAAAGAAAAATAGCAAAAAACAGAAAGAGATGTAGAACAGTTGAATAAAAGTAAATTTAAGTCGACAGAAGAGATAAAAATGGTCACAAACGAGTTAAAAAAAAATCAATCTCAAGGTTATGATGGAGGATCTGCTGCAGGACACGGTGTGTACATTATTATTTATTCATCCACACATCTGCTATTAGTGCTGTGATGCCGTTCTGTGTATATATGTACAATGCAAACATATATACAGTATACAACTCATATACAGACATAAACAGTGTCACATTGAAATGCAGGTGATGGATCCTGGGCAGCAGCAAAAAGGAGAGAAATGGTGGATTTAATAGTTAGCCGGTCGCTCAAACCTGAAAAACAAAGCGTGGCAGGAAGACGGACGTTTCACGGGATTATTAAAGGGTGAATGCAAACAAAAAGATATTAATTCAACGAGTCTGAAGAGCTGGAAGTGAAGAAACACATTTAAAGAGTGAAGAATGTACGGTGTACGTTAAAAACTCAAAGAACAGCCGGGTATCACTGAAGACGTTTAAAATCACAAGTGCATTTTTATATTGGTGAAATATGCTTTAATGTCAGATAATAAAAAATGATGAGTTTTGATACAAAGCTATAGGATTAAAGGATCCAAATTGAACTGACAGTAGCTGCACATTTGACATTTGCCTCTAAAACGTGGAGTAAAGGCCCAGAGACCAGCCGTGGTCTTACCCTGATGTGGGTGAAGGTGTCAGTGAAGATGTTGACTGTTAGTTTATCCTGAGTGAGAGAAAACCAGAGCAGCAGTGAATGAACGGCGTTACGGTGGAAGTGACACAACAAGGATTTACTCACATTGATGTTTAGAGATCGTTTTCAACCTGCTTCTGAGGATTTATTTCATCGATACTTCTGAGTGTTTTTACTGTGACCACGATGATGACCGTCTTATTGGAACCTAAACCTAAAACCAAACCTAAACCATGACGCTGACTAAATGTAGCAGAGGTTTTGTACATTTCAACCTTATCTGTGGCATTTTGTGTCATTTCTTCTGCTGCCTGTAGGGGCGCTAATGCATCAACGGGAACAAAAATGTGCCTCTCGTCTGAAAATCAAATTCAAGCCTTTGGAGAAAAATGTAAACTAGATTTACCAAAGTAAAAGACAAGAGCAGGGCAGGAAATACATCAGCTTTGTTTTTACTTTTCCCCACGTTGACATAGTTTTGGGTAAATATCATGTTTTCCTACAAAATCTGCTCAAACTATAATTAAAATATACTGCAGACTAAACTTACTTTAAGCCGAAATGCTAGTCCAGACTCAGTTAGGACAGAACTTGAAAATGAATGAAAGATTTACCTTTGTCCTAATCTTCAGGTTAGCTGAACAACGTTGGCAGACTTCGTTTGTTAGCTAAACTAACAGGGTTTTCCCTACGTTTGCGGAGGTCTTACGTGCTGTGATGGCTGTTTTTTCTGCCTTTAAATCCTCTAATGTTAGTGAAAACCCTGATCTAAATGAGCCAAAATGCTAAACGCATGGATGCTAATGTTAACAAGCAACTTACACACCAAACAAAATAGAAACATCAGCTAATTCACACGTTCCCAAGAGTCAAACTGCGTCACCGCATAATGGTTTGAGTGATTATATTCCAACGTGTTAATTCATGTATCAATGAAAGCTGAGGAATTAGTGCACAAACAGCACAAACACAACATCGTAATGAGCTTTTCGACATCACGAACGCAAACAACACGACTTGTTATGTCTGTGAACGGATGTGGTGCGACGTCAGGAACTGTAAAACACAGGCTTACAGTTTTCAAGAGCAGCGTCTGAGCTCTTGAGATGAACATGGAAGAGGATTACATGACGAAGACGACATTTCCAGTCACATTCAACACAAATGGCGATTAGTGAACATTTAAGTGAGTTTAATCCAGCACCAGATGTTTTTATTGTGAATGGATTTAAGGTGCGAGATCAGGAGGAAAGTTTTCTGAAGAGCTTTATAACATTGACAGGAATGTTGCAGCATTGTACAGCAGAGTCATGGTGTTCTACTGTCACAATGGCTTGTACCTGTGCTGATGACCAGCTTGTGCAGCCTGGACAGAAGACCCGGACCCTTTCCAAGCAAGGTCACGGTGTAATTGGTCTTAGGCAGCAGATTCTCAAACTGGAAGAGGCGAGCTGAACCGGGAAGAACTTCTTTGAGGGTTTTGTCACTTTCTGTTGCAGGTTGTATTGTCGTACTACTTTGGATCGACTGCGTGACAACACTTTCAGGTAACGTGTTTTCATTTTCGGGGATTATATTTTCTGTCTCTTTGGTTGGTTGATGCTCGTCCTTGTCTTGCTCCTCGTCACCTTCTTTCTCCTCCTGATCTTGTTTCCCTTTCTTCACCTTTGGCTCTTCATGTTTTCTGACTTGTTTCGCCGTTACAACAAAGTTTTTGTATTTCCCCTCTGGTGCATCCCATACGACTGTAAATCCATCAGAGGTCTGGTTCATCACGCCCACATAGTCCAGAGGTTCCCTTGAAACATCCGGTCCCGTCAGAAGTTTGGAATGCCCAATTCTTGTCTGTACAGTTTTACTGTCAAACTCCCTTTCTGAAGAATAATTGACTTTATCGCCTCCCACCTGGCTTCTGTCAGTGTTGTTTCTCATCTGGGGGTGAACTCGTGATGGTATTCTCCTTTTTGGTTGGGGTGTCTTTGGAGGTTTTACCGGTTTTGAGGGTCTGTGTCCTGTATAGGTGGAGCTTGGCTTGATTATTGGTCTCTCTAGATTTATTCTAGGTCTGTCTGGATTTGTAATTGATGCATCTTGACTTATTCCTGGTCTCTTTTTATTCATACTTGGTCTGTCTGGATTTATTCTTGGTCTCTCTGGTTTTATAATGGATCCATCTGGATTTATAATGGATCCATCTGGATTCACACTTGGTCTGTCAGGACTTACTCTTGGTCT
>JAPQRN010000003.1:234820-245828 GCA_037367275.1 Coranthus polyacanthus | reverse complement strand
AGAAAGAAAGAAAGAAAGAAAGAAAGAAAGAAAGAAAGAAAGAAAGAAAGAAAGAAAGAAAGAAAGAAAGAAAGTCATGATACTACTGACCACATTCATGTTACAAAATCAAAGTGAATCAACGCTGTAACTCTACACTGTTGTTGTTTTTTATTGTCCTGTGTGCCGCCTCCTCCTACAGAACGGGATCTGATCTGAAACCGACTACAGGATGTGAAAATTATCACCTTCACGCTCAGAGAACACTGCACGGTAACGACATAACCTAAGAACGACGACCCGTGACGACGCACATCCAGACAAACACACTCACCGTTCACAGACATGGCCGGCATCACCAGAGACATTTTAGGTCGACTGGTTTTATTGTGACTGATGGCTGGAAGCAGCAGGTGGTCCTGAGGAGAGGATTGAAAACAGTTAAAGAACCACATCTACAGAGAAGTACAACTCATCATGTTTCATATGAACACAGCTGCTGCAGGTTCATCAAGGTCAATTCAAGACTCAAGAAAACCTGTGGATGTACGACCTACAACATGGGTTTGATCATGTTTTTTATAAGAATGTGTTATTTTTTTGTACCCGTCTGAAGGAGACCACGTAGAAGGTGTCTTCACGGCGGTCGATGGCGTCCAGGAAGTCGCTGTAGGTGACCTCGGGACCCGACAGAACCTGCAACTGACTGCAGAGACAAACCACGTTAATATCATCAAATGGACAGCAAAGAGGAGCACGAATACAGAGCTTCAAGAAACCATCTGAAACCTTCTCTGGCTCCTTTTATTACGTTATACTGCAGATGATTTTGAACTGATCTGGCTCATTTACAGTAGAATTGTGTCACTCAGTCCTACAGTGATGTCAGTGATGAATAACACGTTAAAATGGCTGGACCTTTCTATGGAGCGGTGAGCCTGGATCGGCAGATATCTGGAGAAGTTGGTCTTCCTCAGCTGAGCTTTCTGCACCAGACAAAGTGAAACACGACAAATACTTAGAGTTAAACTGTGATGAAGAGTCAGAAAAGGAGCAGAAGAAGCAGAGGATTCCTCACCTGAGCGATCTTGGCCTTCTTGGCGACCTTTGGTTTTCCTCCAGACTTCTTGCGGTCGATCTGGTGCCGGTGAACCCAACCCCTCAGCTCGTCTGCCAACCTGACGAGGAAACCAAGCCCAAAACATGCAGTGGGTTCGGAGCAGTGTGTGATTAGAAATGGAAGCAGCTGGAGATAAGAGTGTAGAACTAACCTGAGCGACTCGGATCGATTGAACTGTCGACAATCTGAGGAGGTGAAGAAGCGGTCAATGTCCTGCAGAACCAGGTCCTTCATGTCACTGAACACATCACTGAGGTTCCTGCAGCACAAAACCAGCACATGAAGCCACTTAACCATCAGAGGATCTGATCTAAATACAAATGTAATGATGTTAAAGCTTTATTTCTGTTTCCTTTTATAATCATGTTCTTGTTCTTACATTTTTCCCCACATACTTGTTTTTTCTTCCTGTTCTCATTCTTGAGTTTTTTCCCTCTTTTGTCACAGTCTTTTTTGTTTGTCATGTTCTTTTGTTTCCCCTCAAATCACACACTGGATAAACATATTCTACTTCTATGTTAAAATGTGGATCGTACAAACACTAACTCCACAATTGCAGAATTTAAACTACCTATTTAACACACACAGCCTTGGACGTTGCAGAAATTATCATGTTGCAGGACACAGAATAAAACATAAAAACTGAATAAAACACAGACACATATTCTGCCTCAGATCAGGTTTAAAACCTCCTCCTATAAATGCACTTGTTAAGATAGTTTTTATTTTCCGTTTGAGGATCTGTGTGACTGTCAGTCAAGTTTGGAGACATTTTTAAAAAGTCTTTGACGATGAAAAGAGGACGCAGGTTTTTCAAATGCAGCAGGTTCTGCGTCTTCGTTTCAGAGTTTGAGTCTTACTGAACCAGTTTGTGTTAGAACGTGTCGATCTGCATTTCTGTGTCTGTTGTGATCATCTGTGGACGATCAAAGCGTGAAGTCACACTGGAGGATTTCAATCACTCACTGAGCTGCGAGTCAAGTGACAGATTCATTTCACAGCTCTGGTTTTTCTTTCTTTTCTTTGTAACAGATGCAACGAGATGAAAACAAGGTCTTGTTTAGATGAGAATGTGAACAAAATAAAATCTAAAGATTGAACTGCGACATACAGGCCGTGGACGTTTCTAACACAGATTTGGTTTCAGTTTCCATTTAGAGAATTTGACGTCGACCGTTTCTAAGTCAAATGTCAGGATGTGTGAGTTTAGTGAAACCTTGTCCTGACCTGAACTGATAAGACTCTGCGGCGTATCTCTCGGCCTCTCCTCTCTTCCATCGTTCGTCTCCTCCTTCCTCATCCGTCTCCGTCTTATCCTCCTCTCTGTTCGGAGGTGGAGCCGCTGCCGCCTCCTGCTGTTCTATCTCCAGCAGCCGCCGTCCCACGTGCGACACCGATCCTTCCTGAAGGCCCGTCGACAACTTCCTGTCTGTGATGCTGCGGGGACCGAGCACAGAGTGAGTCAAACGCACACTGTACGACCTGAAAAGGTGAGTCTGAAGACGCCGTGGGGCTAAAAGAGCAGAGTGACGAGTGACGAGTACCTGACGGGTCCGAAGCTGAAGGTCATGAACAGCAGGACGGCCATGACACACACGGCTCGTTTGTTACTCGCAGACTCACTGCCCTGGAAACGGAAGAAGAAAAACAATGACAAACCCATGATGAACAAACAAAGATACTGTGCACATGTACATGCAAGGACACACGCATTCATTTCACCTGATGTGACTCACGTCTCAGTAAACTGAAGAAAAATCTAACGTTTTGGAATTCTCGCTGCAATTTATTTTGTTTATTATCTGTTCTAGCTTTTCCAAATTTTTGTACACAGATATGGTAATTATAGTAGTACCAGTCTAAAATTATGTGAAATTATAGATTCTTTACTTAAAAATATAATGAAATAATGTCAGGTTCATCTATCTTTATATTCTTTTGATTTGGACCGAGAGGAGAAGCTGCAGAAGAAAGGGACGTTTTATTCCTGATGTCAGCAGCTTTAAGAACTGCACAGAAAACACAGTGGAGAAACTTATCGACTGCAGTAAATCACTCAGAGGCATGATACATATATCTTTAGATTCACTGTGACTTGACCTTTACGACGACGTCAATCGATCCCATTTTAATTACAAATAATCATTAATAAACCAGCTATGAGCGCTCCTCATATCTGGCAGAGGTACGAGATTTGCAGTGTGTGAAGTTAATTTGAGTGATTTCCGTCTGTAGATTTTACAGCAACAGACGAACCGGAGTGAACTCCACATGCTTGTTGTTGGTCTTTCTGGTTTTAACATCGGCACATGTATTTTTCTTGCTAAACGAGTGGGACGGTGGTTCGGATCGTGGTTCACCTCCTTCCCGGCCAGTCTCTCCCTCAGCGCCTGGTTCTCCCTGCGGAGTCGTTCGTTCTCCTGCTGAGCCTCCCTCAGCTGAGCCTCCAGGTTCTGAAGATACTCCTTCTTCTTCTTCCTCGACTGACAGGCCGACTCGCGGTTCTTTATCATCCTCTGCTGCCTCTTCAGCACCTTCATCTGAAGAGGAGGACGCAGAGACGAAGGGAAGAGAATGAGGAGGTGGAAGACGAGCGGAGGAACAAAGAGAGGGTTGAAGAATGGGAGGAGGATGAGGGGAGGAAAAGAGGAAAGAGAGATTAAAGGAGGGTGGAGGACATAGGTATATGATATAACCTGACGGCCTGAGGGAGGATGAGTTACATAAGAGCTGCAGAGGGATGACACCAAACTGCTCGGGTCTAATTTCAGTCATCCTACACCACCTCCGCTGAAACATTCACTTTCATCTCCAGCGGTTTGGACGACTGTGATTCATTTTTACTGAAATCCACCTCTAGTTTAGTATCATTAAATCATTCATTCATATACATATCATTTTCCTAAATAATTTGTATTTCAACCACCTCAGGATGGATGCAGTGTGACTCAGCAGATCTACTCACATCGATGTCGCTGGAGTTGTTGCCGGGCAGCGCGGTGGTCGCCGGGACGATGGGTTTGCTGGTGGGCGGGGCTGTGGGGCTGGAGCAGTGCTGAGGGATGCTGGGAGAAACCGGCTCCATTTTGACGATGGCAGGAGCCGAACCGAGGCAGACGGACTGAGAGAGGACGACTGGGGAGGACAAAGAGGACACGGGTCTGTTAGAAAGAGTCTGTGGATGTAAACGCTGGAGAAGAGAAGTCAACCACGACTCCCAGAGTGCATTTCACCAGCAGACGTACAGTCACAGAGCTTCAGATTGCATTAGCTCCTGGAAAATCTAATATTTGCATATGGAAATGTACTTAAAACCCTTGGTGCGCCCTCTTACCAGGTCTGGTCTGGTCCATGGAGGGCAGGCCCTGCAGGATGAGGGTCTTGGCTGGGGTCGGGGTCTGGGGGACAGGCAGGGTGGTCACACAAACCGGTCTGGGCTGGATCGGAGGTTTGGCACTGAGGATGGTGCTGGCCTTTAACGTGGCCGAGTTCGGCAGAACTGAACGAGTCAGGATGAGAGTTTCAGGTTTTACAAGTACAGTCGTGTACGTGATATTCTGTAATGTTATGTAAAGTGTGTGTATCATGCACACACATTTAAGCACTTTTCAGATATAGTTCATCCAGGTCTAATATTAAAACTAAATATTTAAATTCATATTTCCCTGCTGGTTGTTCGTACCTGTAGTCTGAGTCTGCAGTCCGTTGATGACTCCTGGTATCTGTGTAGTTAACGGCGCCTGCAGCTGCGTCTGTGCTGGGGGTACTGATGTTGTTGCCACGGTGACCTCCATGGATCCGAGCGGCGGCGACAGCACGTCTCCGTACATGTACGGAGGCGTCGGAGGGTTTTCTCCTTTAACCGTGATCTGAGCAGGAGACACGACTCGATCAAATAACAGCAGTTTACATGAAAAACAGGAACAAAAATAACATTTCTAGATGCTGTGTGACGTATACTTTGCAATGGAGACTGACTGATATGTTGTTTTTCAGAGCTGATACAATAATGATTATGAGTCGAGGAGACTGATAACTTTTTTTTGGAACGATAAACATTTGCAGTAAAAATGAAAAAATGTGATCATTATTCTTTTAAATGTTCTTCCTCCAGTTTTGTAAAATGTTCTGCCGTTTGTCGTGTTTGTCATGTTCTGACCATAAAGAAGAGTTT
This sequence comes from Coranthus polyacanthus, assembly GCA_037367275.1. NCBI lineage: Eukaryota > Metazoa > Chordata > Actinopteri > Kurtiformes > Apogonidae > Coranthus > Coranthus polyacanthus. The sequence goes on along the minus strand of JAPQRN010000003.1, from coordinate 240,555 downwards.
AAAACCACAAATAACTACCTCGTTTCTACACTTACGATATCAACTGATATGCACAGTTTTATCATGATAACGTGCGTGGTCGTATCATCCAGCCGTATTAAGTACGTTGTAGTAATAAAGGATTATCTTATCTTACTTTCAGCTTCCTCGTTATATCTTAAAAACTCAAACAAACACTGAAACAAAAGAAAAACTCAACCAAAAAGAATTCGAATTAAAAAAAAATAAAAGTAAAACTACTACTAAAAATACACTGAAATCGAACACCAGGCTAAAAGCAGCAGCGTTCACTGACATCGTGCAGGTTAAAGCGTCTCATCACCTGTGGATCAGGTGACGCTGCAGAGCAGTCGGGCTCGAGCGACGACGCCGGAGACGGAGGCTCTGCTTTCACCTGGAACACTGGAAACACAGACACACCAGTAAAACACACCAGTTCACCTGCACAACACCAGCACTTTTACATTAGTTACTGGACGTAGAACGTACACATCTCCACAGGCAACGGCTGCGTGATGGTCATTTCACTTTTTATGACCGGAGTTTCCCCTGCGGAGAAAAAAAAACACAAAGATTATGTCGAAATTCTTCACTTGATGGATCACTGGATAAAAACATTTGAACAAAATGTGGAACTTGAGTTCTTGTGGATATTTGTTGCTTTCTCTGCTTTAATTAATGTAAAAATGCTCAGAGACAGAAGCAGCGTCTGCTGCGACACAGCGAGGCCGAAGCGTCTCGTGTTTCAGAGACGTGACGACACTGGAAGCGTGAGACCAGAACCCTGAGCGACGAGGTGTCGGGTTCCAGCGTCACGGTCGGAAGCTCTGTACCTGTGAGCAGGTTGTCGTCCAGGTGTCGCCATGGAGACGTGGGGTTGTCAGGATCCAGGGTGAGCACGAGGTCGTTGTCGAACTGTGAAGAGAAAAGGAAGAGGAAGCAATGAGGCCAAAACAACCGTTCACAGCTTTAACTTCACGTCCAGTCCTGTTCACACATGCGGTAACGTACGTGAAGGTTAGTGTTTGTGCAGCCTCACGACTAAACGCTACACACTCAATGAGTCACTACAATGAGTGTGTGTGGATGTTTTGTGTTCGTACCGCTGAGTCGTATTTCAGTCCTCGGCCGAAGTCTGCGTCCTCGCCCTCCTCCATGCTCTCACACTGATAGAGACAGGCATCTGAGGACGAACGCAGACAGAAATCAGAGACAGAGAAAACTGTAGAACGATGATCAGAGAGAAGGAAAACTGTAGAAAACTAATTAGAGAGAAAAAAAACACAAGAAAACTAACCAACAGAGAGAAATATGCAAAATCAAAAACAGTTAAATTAATGAATTAAAAACATTATCCCAAACCCTGGGACAATGTTTCTGACTGGGTTATAAAAACACAGGCATTTAAACTGTACAGAACCTGTAGATTCAAATAAACACTGAGGTTTTTTACTTTTCTTTTTCTTAAACATCATGCACCACAACAAGAAGTGAACTCTGTCTCATTATTTTTCATTACTGACAAAATCCATCAATTAAATGAGTTGGAGCTTGAAATTAAATATTTGTCAGAACCTGCAGGTCTTAAAAAAAAAAAACTAAAGGATTAACAAACGTTCAAAAACAGAGTCTGGCGTTTGTTCCATCAGAGACAAAAACAGTTCGAACCACGGGCGCACATTGTTGTTGTTTGTTGTTTATGTACGACTGACTCTTATTTTTAAATAAAACAAATAGAGATTAAATGAAGAGGTGTTTGTCGAATGTTTTTTCACATTAAGTGTCGTCAGTGACGGAGGCTGAACGGTGTCTCACATAAACAAATGTGTTTCACCTCGATGTGCACTCAAGCCATCAGCCATTAGTTCTCCCATCATGCTTTGCATGTCACAGTCCTGGACTTTGAAACTGAAACAAACATGAATCTGAGTCAGACGGAGCAGGTGTGAATCGAGTGTTGAAGCAGCAAATACTGACTCTGTATAAAAGGATGTTTAAATATCTATGAATCAATCGATTCTCATAATTAACGGTTGTAACGACGACAATAAAATGCTTCCTGTGTTGATTTGTTGACTGTTTTTTCTTTAAAGTGTAACTTTACCCTCATTCTGAGTTCAAGTCAATGACTCTGAAACGTGATACGAAGTCTTTCAGAGTCTGACGGAGGTGATGAGGGTCTGAATGTCCAGGATGTGAGACAGGAGACGTTCAAGGACATCGGGACAGACTCACAGATACAGAGCCTCCGAGTGGGTTAGCCAGAACGAACTGTTTTCTTATGTTTCCACCTTTAAGGACAAAATGTGTCCTTGTGAGTGTTATTTTGTAAGAAACGTCTCCTCTGAAAATCACCATAATGTCCTGATTGAACACCAGACGAACAGTGTCCCGAGTAAAACCAAACGTCTGTTTTATCAGGTCGATCATATTTAAAACATACAGTTTAACAGCAGTGGGAGGGTTTGTGTGACGTCTTCTCTACAGTTTTTGTGTCGTGTTAAATGAGGCGACACAAAGGTCCTTCATGTACGTGTTTTCTGAGCTGAAGCTGATGAAAATCTCGATGTCCTTCGCGTCCGGAGTCAGATCACAACGATCACATGCTTCACTTACACCAAAAGTAAAAACACTGAGATAAAAACCCAGTGTGAGGCGATGTGAACACAAGCAGCAGAACACGACACAATCTCAGCGTTTGGTTTACGTCCTGCAGCTTATTTCAGTTTTAAACCTTTCAGTTCGACAGTGTTTTTAGCAGAAAACTGCAACTGTTTTTCAATCCGTTCGCGTTTTCAGATGAAACGCCAACAGGATGCAGCGTCTGAAACGCGAGCGATTCCTGTTTCATGTCTAATTCTAAATTCATCAGGTGTGGTTTGTCTCATCCAACAGGGTCATCCTCACCTCTCAACCAAAAAGTCTCAATCTATGAGCATCAAACTCAACATAACCAACCAATAAATGTGGACCTGAACATGAAACTAACTGTAAAACATCTACATAGTAGTGATTCTTATCTTTTCAGCCCCAAAGTATTTCAGTATTACATTCTAAACATTAGCACCAAATTCTGCCGATACTGAGATTTTAAATCGATCTATCTCTACTAAAAATGTTGGCTCTATATTATCACAATATTTAGAAAATAGCTCCAAAAAACGTGAAACAAATTAAGTTTGTTAATAATGTATTTATAGATGTGTTATATTTATAATTCCAGGAGGACAAACCCAGTGTATTCTGGTCAGTGTGATATCTTTTCTCTCCAGTTTTTCTGTTTCTTCTGCACCTTTCTGTTTCTTCTATACCTAATATTATAGTCTTATAATATCACATGTATTATTGTATTTGAACTACATCTGTCTTCATCAGTTTACTGTGTACTGTGCCTAGTGTATATTGCATGTTCAGTGTTGTTGAGTGTGACCTTTGACCTCTACTGTTCCTTGTAAAATGTTTATGAAAAACCAGCTGTGACATAAGAATTCAAAGGTAGGATATTCTCTCCCTCAGCCTCTGAAGTGACTGGTCTGTTGTGCAGACCGTCGTCTCTTACGTGTATCATCATGTCGCTGTTTTTCTTCTGTGTTTTTCGTCTTTATTTTTGCAGCTCCGTGTTAAAGTGCGGTCACGCTTCCACCCACTGTGTTCGACATAAACTGACATATCCGGGTCTGTGGCCGAGGAAGCGCACTGGAAAACACGCTGCATCCGCATGTCACGCACTCCTGGCCGCCTTCAACCGACACAAACCCCGTTTACATCCCGAGACTGGACGGTAATGGTCAAACGGAGCCGGGTCCAGGTGAAACACGCCCCGGGTTTGGTGCTTTTTCTCGGACGGAGGGGGGGGGGGGGCTGCTCATCCCTATCACACCCGGACGGCTTTTTGTCGTGAAAATATCCGTCCATGCTGCATTTAAAGACGACTTAAAAGCACACTCACCCCAGTCTTCGCTTGTCAGGAGGTTATCAGCGAAGAAGCGGCTGTCCAGATCTGATAATAGATCCGCACTCATCGCCACAAAGGCGGTGTGTTTGGACAGAGAGCAGCGGTCAGAGAACAGCTAGCTACACCGACGAATACAGCCGCTAACTTTAGCATTAACGTATCCGTGTGACAGCAGATACAAATAGCATTTATAATCCCACTCAACGGGTGTTTCCGCTGTCTAAAATGTACTGTTTTTAATTCCGTTCGTATCACGGTCGACCTGTCGGTCCTTCCTTGGCTTCGCATATGACAGACGAGGAAACGAATTTTCAGGATAATTACCGCCCATTTTATCCACAGCAGCCAATCGCATTACCGAGTCACGTGAATGACGGGCAATCCGACCAATAGGACCCTTCAGAGAGCGTGAAAGGGTTTTAATGGTGATTTGTTCCAATCAAACGGTCGAGTTGTGATAGACAGGAGCAATCAACCAATCGTTGAAAGGACAGTGCGGGTTCGCGTGTAATTGACAAGTATGCTAGCCAATCACAGCTCACTGACTGTATTACAGTAAAACTCACGTTGAATCAGGGGTGGTTTTTACCAAAATAATACCCATCGGTTTGAAGTCGACATCAAAGCAGCTGTTTTTCACACTGTGAACACAACCAACCATCTAAAGTCGGTTCATCTACCCTCCTCCTGTCTGGAGCGTTGTCTTCTTCTTACATTTTCGCTTGGAGTTTTATTTAATTCTTAAATCTTCGGGTGGAGTTGTTACATAACTCCAGAAAAGGGCGCATGAGGACACACCGAACATGTGGCTCTGATTTCATTTGTGTGTTTTGTTTGTAGTGATCTAAAGTCCACCGGGGTTATGTTGCAGGTGCAGGTGAACTGTTCAGAACATCTTTAATTAACCTGCAGGGACTCGGTCTTGTTTCATGTTCAGAGCAGAGCGCCCTCTAGGGACACATTTGTGAAGTTACAGGCATTGAAATTCAGTGAGCTGGTCCTAGAAATGTAGAAATACTTACAAAAATACCTAATGAATTGTCCTAACGTCTGCATTTTACTTTGTCTTCCACAGTCAAAACACCGTTTGATCATCAAGCCTGTGAGTTGGGGACAAAATGTCTCTTGTGGCAAAGAAAATGTTTCTCTACTTTTACACATCTATTATTATCCTATAGCAGGTCGGGGAACACGGGTCTATCTCAGACTCATGCATCTGTTAAATATAGATTGAACAGAAATAAAGACTTTCACAAGTGTGTGAGTGAGAATGTGGTACCTTAATACAAATCTAATTTGTTATTTTGAGAAAGAAATTTGAAAGAAGATGTACTTAAAAAAAAAGGGGAAAATCAACTGAAAAAGAATATTTGAGATGATGATGAGACGGTGATGAGATCAGAGAGTGGGTTTTGGTTCCTGAGTTCCTGTCGTCAGTTCAGACTCAAACTCTGTGAACGTTCAGTCATTTCAGTCTGTGTGAAGATGAGGATGAAGGTCTACATGTGTCTGTTGGTCTTCACTCTGAGCTGCAGAGTCGCTGCAGGTAAGAACATCCTTCAATAATCCTGTACGGTTTTTAAATCTCCAATATTGTACAAAAACTATTCAGACACATTAGTGAGTTGAAATACTACCGTGTTCTGATCATATTCAGCATTTCACTAAATAACACATATTTTCTGTCCTGTTTGACAAAAACCTGCTCATTGTCTCTGTCAGTGATTCTCACTCTGATGATAAACGTCTAAAATGCTTCGTTGTTCTAAGTTGTGTTTCT
>JAPQRN010000003.1:203773-227368 GCA_037367275.1 Coranthus polyacanthus | reverse complement strand
CTCCCAGAGCACTGGAGCATGGTGCTGCTGATGCAAAGTGACTCTATGGAAATCAGGACTCACTCCAACAGAGACTCGGATTATATGGATCAATACATTTACATTGGATTGATTAGGAATGTGTCAGGCAGCCTTCGAGATTGATCTTGAGATTGACCACTTGAAGACTTTTTGAAGGTCTTGGTCTCGTCTTGGACTCAAGTGCATTTTTGTCTGTATTTTACTGTTGGACAAAGACAACTCAGGGATATTACTACATTTCTGGCATATTTTCTGTTTTATTTGTAAACATTATTAGTGTGGTTTGAAAAAAATCTTGTAAACATTTCTTTTAGGTGTAAAACCAATTGCCAATTCTTGATTTTTCTTCCATCTCACCCCTTACACCACATCAATTAGGAATATTTGAAAAACTTGATTGCCAAAATGATCTTGTTGTGTATCTAGTGTGGTTTTGCCCTGTCTTGGTCTCGACCCCTCAAAGTCCTGGTCCTGTCTCAGTCTGGATACACTCTGGTCTCAGTTATGACTTGGTCTTGTTTTAGTTGGTTTTGAGGGATAAGTTTTTGTGATACATGTGAACTTCTGTTTTTGTTGTATTTTAACATCTAACGTTTCTGTTTTATAGTAGAGACTGAATTTGGTGACAGATGCTATTTTCAAACATTAATCTTGAACATTGAAACCTGTCTGTTTCCATGGTTCAGCGGTGATGCTTGTCTGTTTCCGTGTTTACCGACCTCAGAGAGGGAAGTGAAACAGTTGAGGCATGTTTCAAATCTGTGTATCATTCGTTCTTACATTTAATTGAGAATCAAAAATGGATAAATTAAAAAACAGTTTGTTGTTTCATTATTTGTTTAATAATTGGATACCAAAAAACAAATAATGGTTTGTTATTCGTACTTTTGTCTTAATGCTCAAATACAAACTACAAAATGATAAAAACGGACCACGGGTTGAACTTGAATTTGATATTTAATTTGTCCGACTTGTGTGGCCCCAGAAGTTATTTATTGACTTTTTCATGTGTTGCTTTTTGTGTCATAATCACCTCAGGTAAAGTTGGACAGATATCCACAGATTCAAACTTACAGGATCAATAACTTCTACACATCATGTTGCTGAATGACAAACAGTACTTCTTTCTGACCATCATAAGGTTAATGAGCCAAAACCTGCTTTTCATTGAAACGAGCCTTCCTCAGCTGCACATAGAGACGCATGTTATTTGTTCAGCGAGGAGGAGTGAACTAACATCTGTAAGATAGAATTTTCAAAAATCTGCTGTTGTTGGATCACAAAATGTAGTTTTAAGATTGTTTAAGGTATGACTATAGTTGTTTAGATTTCATATCTGTGGTCAATGTATCAAGATAGAGCGTTGTTGAAAGTTTACTCTGATGTCTTGGTAGATTTTCTGCTAGCAGCTCATATCAGCAGCTACCGGCAGAGGCAGTACACCTCTCCCAGCCATGAACACACCACACCGGGCAGTCAGCGCTCAGGGCACTGCGGAGAGAACAGCCTTATCTCAGCAAGTCTATTAGAAACACGCCGTTGTCTTTGACTTATCTGTATCTTTGATCATATCTGATGGGCATTCTTTGACCTCATCTAAAATATGATTTATTCTCTATAAAATCAGTTCAGCTGACCGCAAAGTTGAGGTTTGTAGCTTCACACTTTTATTTAATTTTAACGTTGTACTTGAGTGCTGTCTTGGCACTTTCTATTGAATCAAACAACAACAGTATTATGACAACTACAACGTATAGTTGTAAGTTTTCTTTCTCTGAGTAAGAACAGACTAAATAAAGCTGGAAACACCCCTCCGTAACCCAGTACAGTTCAAAAGCACCACAAACAGCTGACACTAAAAATAGATCGGCACAAACAGTGACTGACATGAAAACAGTGTGAGGGGTGTTTCCACTCCTGATTGTCAGTTTCCACTGACTTGCTGGATTTCAACAATTTCATTGTCAGTTTCTCTTTATGATTGCCTTTTGTACATATCTGATGTAGTGGTTCATAATGTCAGGCTGCCTTTATTTTAATTTAGAGTTTTATTCATTCATTCATCCAGTTATTTTTTTTTATAAAGGGGGAAATAAAGTATTTTTTTTTTACATGAAGCAAAATTTTTGATTGATTGCGAAATTTTAATCACACAAAAAATGAGGTACAGTTGTCAACATTAACTGCATTTTACTGCCACACTGTGGTGAAATTACGAAGTGTAATCTAATGAAAATAATAGCAATCACTGCCAAAGCTATTCGTCTTTAGTTAGAATGGTTATATAGTTATAGTAATCATTGTCACTATTACAAAGTATTTTGTATTAGAATTGCTACAAAGTGCAAATATTTTTAGAACCATTAGTTGCAGCTGTACCTGCAATCTTACATTTCTACACATTTGCTTCACTTTTTCACGCTTTAAGTAGAAATATACATATAAGCATTTAAATATAAATATGAATAAATATTTTTTCCCCGTCTTTGTTGATTTTTAATCACTTTTTCTTCGGCCGGAACCATAAAGCCAGCCATTGTTTCCTCCCGGCGTTTGTTTCCGTCGGACCTCAGCGTCATTGTTTACTTTTCCACCTAACCACTCATCATTTCGTTATTTGTTTTCCGTGTCTTTTGACTTTTCTTTTTTGTTTCTTCGGTTATAAAACCGCTTCGTATCAGCAGCCTCAGGATGTCCGCAGACCGGCTCTCGTCTCCGCTGCCCGCCGGGCCGCTGGAGGGGTTCACCGTGGAGGAAATGGACACCCTGCGGAGGCTCGTTAACGGGCGGCTGGCCGCGGCAGTGGAGGACATCCTGGGGCTGTTCGGGCAAACTGTGGCCCGGTACCGGGAGCAGATAGACCGCCAGCAGCGGCAGCTGGACAGCCTGCGGTCCGTGGAGGTGAAGGGGGACCCGGCGGAAGGTGGGTGTGGGTAGACGGTCTGTGCGGGTCCTTAAAAAGTCCTAAAAGTTCCGAGTCACCAGTGGTCCATCGTAACCAGGGTTAAGTGCTTTTACTGCAGTGCTTTTCATTAGTACACATTTGAGATACTTGTACTTCAGGAGTGACATTTTATTCTACATTGTTCTTTTACTCCACTACATCTCAGAAGGTTTAGGGTTTGGTTGAAAAATGGGTCACATGGTTTCTCCTCCAGGAACATTTGAGCATCAAACACATTATTTTCTGCGTTCTGGTGATGTTTTTATGTTCTGTATCAGTTTATGGTGGAAATGTCTTTATCTAAATGGAAACACAATTCAGGCACGAGGGGCTGGGTTCACAAGTGTTCTGTATTTGTTTTCAGTGTTATTCCAGTCTCTGTTTTGCTCTTTGATTAGTCTAAAAAAAAATAACCTAAAATGACAACCTCACAGTCAGTCACACTAACCAGTGACACCAACTAACAAAAAGCAGGAAAACATGGGGCATAATTTGTGAATTGACACAGTGTCACATTTTTTCCAGAACAGTTTTTAAAGATGTTAAAATAAACCTGAATTTTGCCAGTAAAAGATCTCGTCACTGTTAAAATTAAATTTAGTCCTACTTGAAATTGAAATTGTCAAAAAATAACAGCAGCTATAGTTAGACATGAATCTGTATGAGTTGGATCTAGAAATTGGCCCCAGGTGACAATTCAAAATGTAATAGAATATATATATATATATATATATATATATAATAGTCTTTCAAGCGTATATCAAAACAGAAAAGAGTGCGTTAACATTTAGAGCTAAGTTAGCAGTAGATCTTTAAGTGAAGCTTCTACACATAATGATGTCAGATGTGTTTTAAAATCTTTTGAAATGACAAACATTCTTGGTAAAATCTTCTAACAGGGTGGAAGAGTGACAAGCAGGATAATGTTGAAAAAAACTTAGTTTAATTAGTTATTAGTTTGTGTCTTAATTCTGTAGAAAAATGGTTTCAATGGAATTGTAGGAACATGTCATTTATGTGCTTTTATAGTCTTATGGTGTTTTCCAGACAAGAAAGGAAAGTTTTGTTTTCATAATGGTTAAACATTATCAGTACGTCACATAGAAACACACTTACATGACATTTAGTTTTCCATTTGTCTTTTCAGACCCTCTGCAGACCCCTTCCTGGATTAAAACCTGTCCTGAAGACCAGATCCTGAGTGTCCACCAGGACCAGATTGACAGCACAGATCAGACTTTGGCCGTCAGTGCCTCAGCTGCTCAAATTAAAACAGAAGTGGATTGTGAGGTCGGCTTCGAGGTGGACGGAGCTTCAGGTCCAGCTGTAGAAGCACAGAGCGAGACTGAAGACAGTGAGGAGTACTGGGGCGATGCTGCAGGACTTTATAACCCAGAGCAAACCGCAGAAGAACCGCAGAGTGCTCCGGCTGCTCTGTGGTCCAATCAGCCTCCTGGGTTTAGCTGTCAGGTCTGTGGGGAGTCCTTCTACAGGAGGAGTTCACTCATGACTCACGCCTCCGCTCACCTGAGATCCTGCGCCGTCTGTGGGAAGCAGCTGGAACACGGCGTGAGCCTGAAGCTGCACCTGCGTGTCCACAGAGAGACGGCATTCCGCTGCAGCGTGTGCGGTCAGAGCTTCACGCAGCACGGAAACCTCCGCACCCACATGAGGATCCACTCCGGAGAGCGACCATACGGCTGCACCATCTGCGGGAAGAGCTTTGGCCGGCGGGCCACGCTGCAGCGCCACGTCCGCAGCCACACGGGCGAGAAGCCGTTCACCTGCACGCACTGCGGCCGCGGCTTCGTGGAGAAAGGCAACCTGACGGTGCACCTGCGCATCCACACCGGAGAGCGGCCATACTGGTGCTCCACCTGCGACCGGCGCTTCAGCCAGCTGTCCAGCTTCACCAAACACCCCTGTCAAAGGAGAGGCTCCACCCACATCAGCTCCATCTAAACCACAGACTGTGTAAAACAAGTGGACATTGAGACATCAACCATTGGTTTGTGAACTATCATTTTGGAGCAGAAGTGATCGTATCATCATGATCATATGGACAAAAAGGTGGAGCTGAAGAAGAACGAGGGGAGGGGAGAAACCAGTGCATGGTAGAAGTTTATCCTCAGAGCTTTTGTGGTACAAAGACCTTGTACAAGGGTTTGTTCTAACCCAGACTATTATCTTTTCCTAAATCCAGGACTCCCATGGTCAAAAAAAACCTGGAAAAGTCATGATATTAAGTAAAATAGTTTAGTTTTAATTTATAATGTGTTTGAGCAGTTATGTCACATCTTTGGGTGGTGAGTATTTTTTATTACAGGCCATTTTTGAGTTGAGTTGTTTAAGTCAGTTCAGTTTTCCCTGACATCCCTGACGGAGATTTAATGACAGTGACTGTTTGGAGGATTTGAAGTCAATCGAAAAATAATTAGAGAAAATGCAAAGTTGCTGTTTAGTCTTCTTACAATAATTAACTAAAGTACAGTCATGGAAATTATATAATTGACCCTTGAAAAGTCATTGAAAAGTTTTGGAATTTTGTCTGTGAAAATGTGGAATCCTGTAAATCTAAACCTAACCCAACTGTGACTGAAAACCGTGCACTGTGGATAAAGATAGACGTTGTGACGCTGTTTCTTTCCACTGTGTAAAAACGAAGCCAAAACCTGGCGTCACAGGAACTGCAGTGTTGATGCTGTGTGATGCAGTTTGAAGCCAGTGTCTGAGCAGAAGAGACACGAGGACGTCGCGTCCACCTTCCTGATTGGTTCCTGGCTATGCATCTGATGGACTCAGGAGCACGATTGGTCATTACAGCTGTCAGTCAATCGTTTTAAAACAAACAAAAACAAACTGATCAGAAAGATGACGATTTGAACACAATGTCTCAATAAATCTACCTCAGAAGACCGAAACCACCTTTGGGGAAAATGTATTGGACGCATCCTGTGAGTTTTAAGTTCGCCCAAAGTCACGTAGAAAAACATGGAGGACGTATACTGCAGTCAGCCACTAGGGGGAGTCTATAGCGGAAACTGAAGATGATAATGAAAATAATGAATGGTTTCCCTTTGGACACAAACTCCAGTCTCCTGCCGGGCAGTCCTGTGCTACTACTTTTTTACTGTTCAAACTTCCTCAAGTCCTGCACGAGTCCAATTTTACAAAGCTCAGTACGAGACCTGACCCGTGATCCTCAATTATCTCCACGTCAAACCCAGACCTGCTAATATGACCCGTTGTCCATAATTAAATATTTACTACACAGTCACTCACATTAAAATTCTTTGTTTTTATTGGTGCCATATTAATCAACCTCATAATTAAATGAAGCCCAGACCTCCGTCTGGCCTCCACCTCCTTCCAGGAGGCCTCCTAACCAGATGAACCGCCTCACCTGGCTCCTCTGGATGTGGAGGAGCAGCTCTACTCTGAGCTCCTCCTGGTGACTGAACTCCCTATCTCTAAGGGACAGACGAGAGACCCTGTTGGAGTTCCATGTCCACCCTTTGTATCTGTGATCATCTTCTTTCAGTCACTACCCACATCTCGCGACCATAGATGAGGGTAGGAATGTAGAACGACCAGTAAATCGAGAGCTTCAGGTTTCGGTTCAGCTCCTCCTTCAGCAGACTGGTACAACATCTGCTTCGCTCCTGACGCCGCACCGATCCACCAGTCGACCTCCTGCTCCATCCATCCCACGTTTATGAACAAGACCCTGAGAAACTCCTCCATCATCAAACCCCATCTGGTAATTTCAGCTATTGATAAATGCTCACACGTTGCTGTTTTCACAGCAGACACTGGGCTTCACAGGTTTCAGAGCCTGGTTTAAGACTTCCTGTGTGATGTGTGGACTAGTTTTAACTAATAGAAACATATTTTTTTCAGGTGTGAAATGTTTTTCTACTCAATTTTTACTGAAAGAGAAGAGTGTTGTTTACCTGCAGACGGTTTTGTCACGTTAGTTTTGAGGTTAAATATTGATAAAGTCCAAACTACTGCATTCTGAAATTGTACAGTTTGATAGATTTTTAGTGAAGTAAAAAAAAAAACTTAAACAAATAATCTGATTTTAAATGTTTTCCACATTTCCCCCCAAAACCTTTTCTGTATTTATTTAGTTTGATGTTTATTTACTCAGTTCAGGTGTTATTTCATGTTGTGTTCTACATGTGTTTGTTTCCTCTCTTCAGTTTGTGGGATCTAGTTGTGAAAATAAGCAGAAATAAAAAACACAATACTAGACGGTGTGGATGTTTTTGTACATTAAACTGTTTTAACATTTAATTTATAGACTAGTTATATGTTACAGATATCTGTCCTTCAATTCCTGGTCAAGTTGAACATTTCACAGTGACATTCTTCGGGATAAATGATGTTAAGTTGTTAAAAAGGGGTAAGATGTGTCCTCTTTAAACCGTTTGTAAAATAAATATGAATCTGTAAATCATAGGGACAGAGAAGAAACAACCCATTTATAGTCTTCAGGCAGCTTTTTCACTTTTTTATATACTGCCAAACACTCCAAGAAACCTACTTTCTATATCAAATTTGCCCATAATTAACACAGGAGTGTTTCATCCGCTCCACCAGGGGGCGCTGATTCCCCGTTTGTCCGCTCACCTTTAGACCCCACTGCGCATGCGCACAGAAGCCGGTAGTGGAGCTTGTAAACAACTGAGCGCGACCTGCTGGCTGAACCTCCCGCCGCCGCTTCCTTCGTGTTTTCTCCGCTGTTAACATGTCGAAGATCGAGATGCTGCGGCTGCTCATCACCCAGCGGCTCAACGCGGCCGCGGAGGAGATCTTCGGCGTGTTCGGCAGAACCATAGCCGAGTACGAGGAGGAGATCTCCCGCTCCAAGCTGGAGATCGACCGGCAGAGGCGGCTGCTGGAGCTCAGCGTGAGGCCCAAGATCTCAGTGCAGGTCAGCAGCACAGGTCCGTAAAGTCCCGAACCTGGAGAGTCCAGACTGACTGGTTTTAACCTTAACAGTTCAGACAGACTGTGTACCTTCTACAGGAGAATACGCTGTTAATACTGTCCTTAATACAGTTTAATTATCTGACGGCTATATGGACAGATAATTCAAATAAAGAATTAAAGTACATGTAGACTATGAAGAACTTTCAGCTGTGAGGATTTGCAGTTTCTTTCAGTTAGATGTAGAACTTTAGAGATTTATTATGTTCCCCATTAAACTTTTTTACTTCACATGCAGATTCTTTTCATTTTAGATGAATGTGTAGATGTTTTCACCAGCCAACAGTCCAAAACTTAAAGCTGTTTCACTGACTCGACTGAGGACAAAAATGGGAAGAAAATGTCATTTTTACAGAAAAATCACTAAATCTAGAATAAAAAGTATCTGTGCATTAATTCAGAAATGAAACTAATCAGTATTTTTGACCCTAAACATGTTATGATTTGTTCGTATTAGCTTCAGTCCTTTAAGTTTTCAGTCTAAATCTGTTCAGGCCTCTTGTTTTCCTCCCCGTCTCTCTTGTTGTTGTGGTCTCAGCTCTGTCCGAGCAGCAGGACTGGACCTCTGCTCCGCCTCCAGACATCAAAGAGGAGGAGGACGAGGAGCTGTGGTCTCAGGGGGACGAGACTCCGGAGACCAACGACCGGCTCGCCTTCCTCCAGAAGAACGACGAGGACCACATGACCTGCTCTGAGCCCGGCACCTCCGTCCAGAAGACCTGCTCAGACCTGAATGAAGATGGACAAGAAGACTCAGACCTGGTTTGCTCAGGTAACGGCCTGCTGGACTGCGGCGACCTGGAGGCCCCGCTGTCCGAGGTGGTGGACTCGTACATCTGCACCATCTGCGGCCGGGCGTTCGCTCAGCGCAGCCACTGGGCCAAACACGTGCAGGTTCACCGCAAAGTGGACGCCAAGGCCGACAAGTCGTACACGTGCGACATCTGCGGGAAGAGACTGACGCGGTTCGACGGTTACCAGAAACACCTGAGGGTCCACACGGGAGAGAAACCGTACAGCTGCAACGAGTGCGGACGAAGATTCAGCGACAACTCCAACTACAAACGACACATTCGCACACACACGGGACAGAAAACAGCACAGAGCTGAGACTGTAGGACCAGAACCAGGATCAGAACCAGAACCTGGATCAGAACCAGGACCAGACTGTCACAGCTTCTGTCAGAGGAAGCGTTATGCACATAAACACCGCGGCCGTGTTCTCACTGATGCAGAAAAATGTAAAAACTCTCCTGCTTCACACTAAGCTGCTGTTTGATTTTGCTGAAAACAACAACAACAGCAGAAGAAAAAAATGCGACGACAAAAGTGCTGTTGAATGATGGGAAAGTGAAGATTAGATCATGGATTATTAGTAATCAACTAAACCGATAATTGATAAACATCTCAGTGTCAAATTTTAGAATAACTCCAACACAAAACTTTGTTGAAATGCCTTTAAGCTGCCTGTCAATCAAATAAACTACAGTTCAATCATATTTCGTTAGTTTCATCCTCAGACACGTGAGGTATACTGGAGTTCTTCTGGTTTTATGAGGATTCTTCGGACCTGTATACGCCGCATTCAGAATATGAGTCTCATTTGACAGGTTTTACCGCAGGTTGAGACGCACGAGCCCGGTTTACGAGTAAAGACAAAGATCATCTCTGGTCTAGATGATGGATCCAAGGAAAAGGAGAAACACATCTACTGTTAAACGTGACAACAGAGGAGATTCACAGGTTTATGAGCAAATATCAAAAAGCCGACCTGTTCCAGACAGAGGGAGGCTGAGTATAGTCGAAACACAGTTGAACAGCTACACGGAAATAAGAATATTAGTGGAACATTCATTTTCGTTTCCCACAAAAAGGGCTCATTAGGAAAAATCAGCAAAAATCGGAATATTTCATGCACGTAAATGGTGTGACCTTCATCAGAGATGTTCTGTATAAAAGATGGTCCAGCGTTCGCTTCACCAATGGCATGAAACACTTCCTGTCTCCTAAGTGGGCGTGGTCGGAAGGGTTGAGAACGACGTGAAACAAAGTAGATGAATAAGGTTTCAAAACAAAAATAATACTCGGTTTTTACTGACAACTAACATTATTTTATCATAATTGTCATTTGCTTTATTTTCGTTTATTTTCATGGGAAACGGGTTCAGTGTTGGCTTTGGTGAGTTTGGGGCGAAAGAGTCCTCGGGACAGGATCTGCTGATGGTCTCCTAAAGGGGCGGGGCAGTGGAGAAGCCATGTGACACTGAAACAGGAAATGACCGTCCAGTAAACCGTCTTCCGTTCCTAACCATCAAGAACCAGGACCCAGCTGGTCAGAACAGTCTGGATCTGGGACCAGGTGATACATGTCAAGAGAACATTGAGCTCCAAACACATAATAAAACAAGTTACAAAACCCACGTTTAGTTTTCATGTTTTCATGTTTTCATTCTGCTTCTCTTCAGCTTCTCTGCTCACGAACAGGTTGAGGTTTTTAGTTTTGAAGTTTGAAGTAAAATGCAATGCACGAAATTTCAGTCAATTCACATGTGATTAAAACCAAATACAACTAAAATATCATAACAATACACCTTTTAAGTCAATTAATTAATTGTATAATTAAATAATAAATAATTATTCTAAATATTTTGTCAGAGAAGACTAAGATGACGTCAATAAAAAGTGAGATTTAAATTTACAAAGTGCATTGAAGTGACCAGCAGATGGCAGCACAACACTTAATTTATAGTCGAGACTGAAGCGTCCATGTTCAAATTAGAAACAAGAAACAAACAGAAAGAAATTCACTATGAGATGATGAATGTAAACTGAATTAAATGATTAATATTCAGAAACCAAACAGACAATTCTAATTTAGTCAAATACAGGAGTTTGAGTAAAGATGGCAAATCATCATATGTTGAAAATAGTCTTTATTTTCTACCTCCTGATGTAAAAGAAAAACACATTTCTGGCATAAATCCTGGTATTTTTTTTAATTTAATTTTAATCTGAGACTCACACAGTTTCTTCTGAACCTGAAACATCTCAAGAAACTCTTTAAATCCTGACCCTCATGTACATTTAAATCCTCCAGGGACTCTGAAACACGTACATCTTAGTGTAAAGATTAGAAAATGATCTGTACAATAAGAAGAGAAATAACACCTTTATCTTTGATCAAAGTGTGGTCGAAGTCTCTCCGAGTCCTGACAGTATTTCATCAAAGTTAGAAAACAGTCCGAGTCCTTTCAAAGACTTCTGGAGTAGATTCAAACCGTCCTAAAACCTTCGAGGACCTCTGGATCAGGTCCAGCCCCCGAAGGGATCCCGGGCTCCCTGAGGGGCTTTTGGCTTCGTCTCCTGGAGTTCGGCCAAGGATGATGGAGCTGCTCGAAGGCTCCTCAACGTCCACCTCAGTGAGTAACAGTTTGCTTCTGGCAGTTTAACAAGCCCAGATATTTTAACTTCAGTTACTGTTTTGTACAGTTATGGAGACCTTGTTTAAGGTAAGTATTCAGATCAGTTACTTCAGTAAAAGTACTAATACACACTGTAGAAGTACCTCAATCCAAACCTTACTTCAGTAAAAGTATATATTAAAAGGCACGTGTACAACCTCAAATAAGACGAAGTTAGGATGGTTTGAAAAATACAAATTAGAAAAGAAAGCAGTGACATTAAAATGTGCTTTGACGATATTTCATTGTCGACAACATGAACACAACATATTTCACTTGATATTATTTGACTCATTATTCGTCCTAAATTGCTCCTGTTGCAACTTTTTCTTGAATGTGTTTCATCCTGAATGTGATGAATGTTTGTATATTTGCAAATGAAATGAAATGAAACATGTTGTGTTCAACCTGTCGACAATGAAATACAGTCAAAGCACATTTTAATATCATTTTCTTTTTTAATTTGCATTTTCTAAACCATCCCAACCTTTTCTTATTTCGACCTAAATGCACTAAATGCACCCAAATACACTTCTTTATTACTATTATTATTATTATTATGTAACTGAGGGTCTCATGTAAAAGTAACCGTTACAGTAAAACCGGTCACTTATTACATAGGATTAATTTTCTCACAGATGTTTTTAACTTCAATAAACATCCAGTTAAAATACAATATTACTGATGCATATTTTGTTCATTTTGTTGATTGTTTTTTTCATTTTTAGTCATTTTGGTCAGTTTCGTTGGTGTAGTGCTCATGTTGTCCATTGTGATTTCACTTCACTTCTTCACTCTTTCCCGACGTTGGATGATTAATGATCCACAGACAGAATAAACACTCGTCTCAGTGTAATGTTCCACAGTAGCCTTTATTTACACCGTCATCCACAGTATTAATTAATAGCAATAAGGTAAACATAATAGCTTGTGACATTATTACATTGTCGTTATGTTGTGGTCCAGCGGGGGGCGCTGTGAGTCCATCAGCGTCCCGGTTCCCCTTCTCAGCTTCAATCACAGAGAACACATTAAGAGGACGAGGAGAACCACGAAATGAACAAACAAATTTATTCTCAAGGTTACAAGTGCGTCGTTCATACAAAAGCCTTTTAGAAAATGAGCCGTCGTGTTCATTCAGTGTTTGTGATGTTGGTGTGATTCAGTAGCACCCGGTGAAGACATCTCCACACAGAGTCAGAGTCAGAGTCGGGAGGATCAACGTGAACAGCAGCAGCGTCTTCTTTTTCACTCAGTCTCCTCACTTTGGGTTCGTTACACGCTCATCGTTCCCGTTTCACTTTCTGAGAGTCCGTGTGATGCGGTCGGGTTTCTCTCTAACGGCAGATTTTTAGTCTCCTTCTGGGCTGACATTTATGATTTCAGTGTAGAAGTGTTTATAGGAGGACCTCCGCTGTGCTCCAGACCTGATATTTCGTTTTAAGACCACCTTCCCTCTGTATCTGCAGCTTGATCGGTGTGAGTGATTACACTGCAGAGTGGGCTGATTTAAAGGACCGTACTGCTGACTTTTACACCAAAAGAGGCACACATGAAGGAACTGACAATGGTTAGAACACAGCTGTGTTTGGTGAAAAAGAGTTCTCGCTGAAGACAATGCTGCTCAGAGCCTCAGATCCCTGATGAGAAACACATACATGGACTTTAAATCATGCTACATAAGGAGAACCGTGACGATCAGAGAAGCAGAATTGAGCTTAAAATGTTGCAGATTTGGTCACGACAAGGAATTTATGATTCATAGAAAAAGGTTATACAGTACACAGTGTGTTATCTGTACTTTGGCCTTCACGTCTCACGTCTTTCGCCTTCTGTGGAAACCGACAGATACAACATTTACAAAACACTAAGCCTCAACTTCGAGACTTTCACGGCACCGACCGAATGGCATAGATACCATCGAGTATCAAAAGAGGCCTGGTATCGTTTGATTTTAACACAGAAGAATCTAATCAGTGTCAGTGCATGTTTTTTAATATTATCGTAACAGAACGCCTCAACTTGTGGTAAATGGGTGCATTTTTACGTTGCAAATCTGCAAAATGAGCTGAAAAATACAAATGTGTAGCTTCAACAGTTGTAGTAGTTTCCACCTCTTTTAATACTTTTTCCCTGGTTTTTTTAAAGATCGAGGTGAAATGTGTCGGTGATGCCCTTTAGGTGCAGCCGACGGAGCCGTTTCACACTGAACTGGATCTTTTACTACAAAACGTGACTTTCTCGACTTGTAAAATTACCTTTAAATAGACCAACATGGTTCCCATGAGGCGCAGAGACTTCGCCTCTCTGTGGGTAATGTCATTTTATTTTTTATGTGAAATTGGTGTAAAAAACTATTGTTTAGGAAGCAGAGCGAAAGCCAAGGTATCGACGTTGATGTAACTTTTATCCTTATTCCTGTGGATAAGAATATAAATACGTTTCTTCAAAGTCCATTGACTTTTTTTGGATTTCTTGGTGAGTTCAACCTTTTCATGAAGTTGCCTTGTTTTCTTTTTGACACATTTACGGGACGTTTTCAAACCAGAGACATGAAGTAAAGTGAACTGAGCAGGAACATTAGTTCTTCTGTTTGGTTTTTACGCCAGCGGGATCTTTGAGTTAAATCTTGTGTCTGACTTTAAAAAACTTCCTCTGAAGTTGTTAGAGCAGCGGTTCACAAACTTTTTCAAAAAAATCGAATTTTCTGTCTCCTCACGACCCAAATGTACAAACATACAATTTAACAAAACACTGTTTGAAAGTCTCTGAAAGTTTTTTTACATCATTTTCAACTTGACATTTTTTCATTTTGTTGCATCTTTTACGTCTTGTTACGTCGTTTTCCTCGTTTTGTTTCATCTCTTCACGTTCGCTGCGTTTCACGAGGGTCAACGGTTATAGTGAGACAAGTTGATGTTGATGGAAGAACAGTACCTTCATTAAAGTGAATTATTAGTGAATCGTGCATGAATCTCTCATCAATAACAGGCTCATTTTAAACACGATCCATGATGTTGAAGATTCAGAAAAAAAGTACAGTGTCACATATTTCATGGATTATGTTTTCAGAGAAGCTCATGTCTTATTAAGAGAAGACAAACTCCACCTGCCTGTGGAGTTAGATAAAGTAAAAAGGCTCTGATGTTTAAGGAGTTCTCAGTGAATCTGAGCAGCGACGAGGATTCGACCGAGACCTGATCCCACAAAACAACGGCTAATGAAACGCTGAAAGCAGCGACTGCAGCGATCCACCATCCTGAATCTAAGTGACAAACAGGTTCCCCTTGTACTCCAGCAAAGGTCTTCTTATCTGAAATGTAACTGCAGATGACTCTGAAGACAACAGGACAAACAGTAAACACCTACAGATACAATCCACAGGAGCTGCAATTTTCTGATAAAGGTAAAATGTGTCACCGTTATAAATGAAGCAGGTGGAGCTGGACTAAAAATCAGATTCTCCA
The DNA here is from genome assembly GCA_037367275.1 of Coranthus polyacanthus. Taxonomy (NCBI): domain Eukaryota; kingdom Metazoa; phylum Chordata; class Actinopteri; order Kurtiformes; family Apogonidae; genus Coranthus; species Coranthus polyacanthus. Next base: position 212,480 of record JAPQRN010000003.1, on the reverse strand, counting down.
GAAGCAACTGAACATGAACCCAGCAAAAAAATCACGTCATCAGAAAGCGAAATGACCCTTCCCTCTGAAACTGTGACTAAAAATGTCGGCCCTCGTGTGAACAAGTGATGAGAATAAATGAAGCAAAGCTCACAGAAAACCCCCGAACTCTGACTGAAACCAGAACCGAGACCAGCAACGACCAGGCACGACTGAGCTGATGCGTACATGTATTATTTAATGGAAAAGGAGATCAATGCGCATAAGCACTGTGTAGATTAAAGACACAGAGGGAATCAGCAGCAGCATCATAAACAGAGCAGTCAGCGCATCATATGGACGCAGCAGACATGAATGTCAATGTCTCAGGTTCACAGCGAATTCAAGCTAAACAGCAGAGGAGGAACAACAAACGGCAAATAAACAAAGCGGCCGAACTGAGAAAAGCCTGAGTGACATCTGAACACGGTCGAACTGAGCCGAGCCGTGGATCGAGAGTCTTAAAGGTACAACGCGCAACATTTCCCGCTTGTTTGCAAACAGATCGCTCAAACTCCGCCTCCTCGTCGCTCAACGAACGAGGGAACCTGGTGGCCAAGTTATCGAGTGAGTGAGGAGAGCGAAAAATCATTGATTGTTTCACAGCGGTTATGTTCTAAATCATAAATAAATATATCCCTTCACACGAAGGGAAGGTAACTGTAACTGCCGTAACTGCTGTCACTTCGTTTTTATTGTGTTCAAGCCACACACGTGTCTAGAAACGTACGAACACAGAAAACAAGAGGGAATTAGAAAATACAGGCAGGGGACGACAGAGGTTCAGAACTGAGAGGATTATTAGTGGAAGAGTCTGTATATATATTATTTCCATATTTTGCCTTTAAACTGCAACATAAAGGTGAATAAATCTGTTTCAAACGCTCCTGACAGAAGACGTCCGGCTGACCAATAATATAATATATAATAACCTCGTGAATATTTACTTCAAATTCAAAAATCAGACGGAGTCGAAACGCTGCATGAATCTGATTGGCTGTTAACTTAATGTATAATTGCTGTGATACATTTTAATAACAGTAACCTTCTTAATATATCTTAAAGGGGAGGGATGATGTGACCAAATGTAGGTATAGATATTAGAAAAATAACAGGATGATGAATTTGAAAGGCAGCACATTAACTCTACAATAAAATAAAACCGTGCTCATAAACTGTATCTGGAAAATGTTAGATTATTACAAGATATATGATCAATTGTAAATAAAATACGCTTCAATCCATTTACTGAACACACCTTTATCTCTTTACACTCACCCAGACTTTTCTCTGCATCTTTTAAGACACTTTTTATTTAGCTACGTTATCCTTGTTTTCACATTTGTACAAAGACTTGTCCTCCAGATGATGTGTTCAAGGACAGTTTTTACAATCAGCCGAACAAATAACCGCAATTCCAAGACATTGGATTGTTTATTTTCTAGATTTACTTTGCCTGTATATTAGAAAAAGAGATATGAGAAGGTCCTTGAACACATCAGAAAGGACAAAATGATCCCAGCTCCCGTTGAACTTCATGTATTTTTTATTAAAGTCTTGTGGTGTTTTGTCAGTTTTTAGAATCAGCTAAACACAAAACCATAATTCCAAGACACTCTTTGTCTTTTTGTGTTTGTTTATTGTTTGTTTTCTGGGTTTACTTTGCCGACACATTGCGAATGCAGATGTGAGAGGGTCCTTGAACACATCAGGAAGCACAAAATGTTCCCATATGCAAAATGCTCAGTCACAGTTAGAGCTATATTTGTATTTGAGACTCAGCCTGAGGAGCAAAGTGAGTTTAGAATGAGGCTGAAGTGGATTTTTCTTGTCGGTTAAATGTGTAAAAACAGCAGTACATGGTCCTTTAAATGGCACAACGTTGACCCTCAAACCTCTCAATATGCGTCCACAGGGAGTCCAGACCTGCAGCTCTGAATGTGTTAGACTACGACATGAAAGAAGATGACGAAACCTTTCTCAAACCCCGTCGCTTTTACCCGAAGCTGAAAAATCAAACCCCTTTTTTGTCCTTCCTTTTTAAATCTGAACAAAATGATTACTCAGTCCGGTTCGGGGAGGCCGGATGCAGCCGGACTTTTACAGCATCCAGAGTTAAAGTTGCATCATTTGGTGCAGAGACAGGGATCCTTCAGTAACGCTCTGCTGCAGCATCAGCGAGGCTTCGTTATTGCTTAATCAGAGTCAGATGAAAGTAGCCGCTGGACGTTTATGCATCTGTGAACTCAACACCGAACACGTTACCTCCTGTTCGTTCTGCTCTCTCGCACGTCGAAGCCCTTATTTAAAAAACATCCGCGACTCTTTACTCGTAGCTCGCTTAAAAAAAAATGTAATTGACCAGCTTTTCTGGAGCATCTCCTCTTGTCAAATTGAGTTTGCTCAGTTGTCATGGAGACAGGAGACGTGGGATGTAACTTCATCGATCACGAGATGTGGGTGAAAGGGCTGCAGATCATTAGACTTTAGCCGGAGTTAATTTGTGGAAAACATGCATTAGGAGCTGCTCTGTCATTTTAATTATTGATCCGGAGGCTGATTAACCCGATCGACTGCTTTGTGTGTAAAATGATACATAAATGATACAGATAATTTATGGAAACAGCTGAGTGAACCATCACTTATTTTGGTCAAAACTGGTAAATTAAACTGACTGAAATCCTATATCATGATTTTTTTTTATAAATACACAGTGATGGAAAATGTTATTACGTGTAAAAGTATTTTAGGTGGTTTTTATTTTTGTGTTTGTGACTTAAAAACTATTTGTGTGCACATTTTTTTGTTATTTTAATTGGTAACCGTTCCTTTTACAGTCTTGTAAAAAAAGTATTTATCCAGTAATTATATGTGAATTACAGTATACTGTTGTGTTATTACCACTGGTAAATAAGTAGGTGAATACAGCTGAAATACTAAGACGTCAGTAGTAGAGTAGTTGTCTAAGGCTGATGGGTAATAGTGGCCGTTTTTCTTAGTATTTCAGCTGCAGCTTCTCTGTATTTATCTCCTTATTTACAGAGTCTTAACAATACACTATAATCTACCATATGTTTACTGGCTGTAAAAGGAAAGATGACCTTTTACTCACAGAGCAGAAGCTGATTAATCTGCAGATCAACTGCTTTGTGTATAAAATGTTAAACATTTGTGAAAAGTGCGGGTTTGAATTTCCCACTGACGGTTTATGTAAACAGATATTTTTATGCGACCGCCAGTGCAGAACAAGAACCCGTTCAGTTCACTGTCAGATGTGACCCGGGACGGGAAACGAGAACCGAACCCAAACTGTCTCATCCGTCGGAAAAGGCGTATTGAATTCCTTTTATCGATCCCAGCTGGTTTTTCTGACAGTTTCCAACAACAGGGAAGATAAACTGATGAGGAACCAATGAGGGAACAGAGAAGCAGAATCATTAATGGCACTGGAATCAATAAACTCTGATCAATTCCCATCCTTAGATATGATGATTAAAAAGCATCACGTTCACTTTTCAGACGCTGAAACTGGTTCTATTGACGATCGAACTGAAGCGACAGTTTGGCCGAAACTAAACTGAACTGAAGAAAGAACAGTTTTTTTGCGAAAGTATCAGTGACATGTCACGTTTAGTTGATTTATTTTTTTTAATTGTGTGGGTAAAACTGAAATGATAAAATCTTCCCAAAACTCTGAAAGTAAGAAACATTCAATGATCCTGTGACGCTTTTATTGCGTTTGATTTTTTCTTTTCAGTTTAGTTTGAATTACAGTGGGTTTGCTGGTTTAGTTGATTCTGTTTTTTGTTGAAAACGTTTGGTTTTAGTTTGATTTTATTAGCTTCGGTCACAGTTTGAGTCTTCGTTGTGATTTGGGGGCGGGTTTCCTGACGTTTTCCTGACGTTTTTCAGACTGGCGGCAGACGCGCTGCCATCTGCTGGTGTAAAACTGGAACAGCTAAAAAAACTGAAGATGACACATGAAATAAATGGACAAAGATGAAAACTAAAGACATTTTCTCTATAATTTGAATTATGTTAGTTTGTTTTATGAACACACGATACAGTTTCATTTAGTTATCGTTCTCTTTAAAGCCTCGTTTTCACTTTTATTCCCTCCTTATTCCGTTCTGTTGAGTCAGTAATCGCCGTACTTCTGTGGCTTTAGATCGATATTTTCTGTATGTAATTTAAATCTTCTAAACGTAGCAGACCTCTTAGTAGTAGCGATGAGAAGCCTTTTTCTTCATTAGCTCTTTTTCTCCTGTTCATGTATGATTCTTGCATCTTATTTGGCTTTTCTTTTGTTCGGTCGATTAAAGTGATTTAGTTTGTTGTTTTGGCCACGTTCTCCCTGGTGCTTATTCTACCCGGGTCCGATATATACCTTCTGTTTGGGCTGAATACTCCTGTACTGGACGTGTTGCCTTAAGTGAATGAACATGGAATCCACCGAAACGTCGACCACATCAAAAACCGCTGACTTTGGCAACCTTTTTTTCCGAACAAAGCTGGAAAAAAAAACGTTGTTATATTTGTAGCAGATCAGAGTCTTCACACCAGGTGGAAACACATTATATTCTCATTAAATACTTTTACCAGAACGACTTCAACTGGCTTAAACAAATACTGTGTAACTTGTTCGTGCGTCAGTATCTGCATATTTTTCTGGTTTCTGGAGCAGTTTTGATAAAAGATGGTATTAATTTAAAAGAAGTGAGATGAGGGTTTAAAAGAAAAGAGAAAACAGGGAAATCTGCAGGTTCAGCCAAACATTTTCAGACTTTTCTCTGTCAAGTCAGATTTTCTGCACAGTGTGTTTGTGTTTGTTTGAACTGAGCTGAGAAGATTTTTTCAATTTATTTCTAATTATTCTGACATTTAGATCCATTTAGATGTCTGTGTGAAGTCTGTTAGTGAGACCTAAACCAGTCAGAGTCTGGACGTCTTCATGGTTACAGATGTCTGAGAGGGATACATGAATAATTCAGAGGATTCAGTTTAGTATCTGAAACATACAAATGGCTAAATTAAGGGAGTGCATGAATTACTAATTCGAGGGAATAATTGATCAGAAATCCAAAATCAAACTCCCACTGGGCTCATCGACGCTCCTTTAATGTTTCAGATACCAATATGGTATAAAAGGACATTCATCTGTTAGCGTGGACTGTCAGGATGCAAAGACAAAGCCGTGTGTCGGAATACAAAACCCTCCAGCTGTTTAACGTCATGAAACTTCTGGTCCTCTTTTGGAAACAGAGACCGAACCGGACCGGACCTGGACCTGGACCGGACCCGGAGTCAGTTCGGGTCAGGATCAGAATCTCTGTGAGTTAAATCCAGGCGTCGAGCCAAAGTGCAACAAGCGGAGACTTCAGATCAAAGCACTCTGAAGAAAACTGCATCTTCAAGAATTTACCAGGCCTCCTCCTCCCCTTCATCGTCTTCATCGCTTCTCCTCGTCCTACTTTTGAAATTGGAGCCCGTTTTGATCTGTCGGGAGGGAAAAGCCCAGCGTTCCCCAGAAATGAGTTCACGTGCGGTCAGAAAAGTAACCACAATCTCATAATGAAGTCTGACTCCACCCTTCTTCGATGCTCAGTAGTTTCCCGCCTCTGTGACCGTCGACGTCACTGTGTTCGGGAGGAATAGCGGTTTGGGCGGGATTTGTGGTTTGAGCGACGCCGTTCTGCGCACGACGGCGGCCCGCTGAGCGTGTGGCCCCTCGCTGTAACTGTGTTGCCGAGTCAGGCAGGCGTTGGCGACGGCCGGCCGCTGGCTCTCGCTGCTGCTCGGCGGGCCGTTGCTGTTGTTGGTGTTCATCCGGGCCAGGAAGTGTGCGTGCGACGACGTCCCGCGCTGGTTGAAGCTGTGGTGGCGAGGCACGGCGCCGCCCCCGCTGCCCATCTTGATGAGTGTTTGCCGCTGCGAGTGATGGCGCGTCACCGAGACGGCGCTTCGCTCCGGAATGACCTGCTGCTGGAGCGGAGTGGAGGAAGAGGACGAGGAGGAGGAGGGGACGGACGTGGAGGAGGTGGGGTTGTTGGAGGATGAGGAGGAGGAAGAGGAGGAGGCGGAGCTCTTGGCGAGGCCGTCACTCGGCAGCGTGGTCGTACTGAAGTACGACTCTGGCTCTGGGATCTGCTGCTGGTGATGGGGACCGCCGCCTCCACCCCCACCACCGCTGCTGCTGTTGTTGTTGTTGTGATGGTTGCTATGGTTATGGCTGTGGTTGTAGTGGTGTGTGCGTGTCTGGCTGTGGTGGTGGTGGTGGTGAGGGCCTCCAGATGACGAAGGCCCTGGGAACAGTGAGGACGACGAGGTGGAGGTGAGGACCTTGATGCCTCCGGTGCCCGACGCGCTCACCTCGTGGATGTGCTTCAGCAGCTCGTCCAGCGCCGACACGTCCACCACCGCCTGAGGCAGGGACTGCTGGGAGTTGTGGTGATGTGGACCACCTCCTCCGCCTCCTCCTGTTGCTGCTCGCTCCTCATTGGTCACTTTCCGCTCCTCCAGCAGGTGCAGCGACGTCGACGATGCCCCAGCTCCATGGATGGCTCCGTTGCTCAATCCGTTCCCGTGGTGATGAGAGAAGGGGAACACCTGCGGGGTCAGGGTGTTACCCACGACGGCCATGAAGCCCAGATTGGATCCGGAGCTGGTGCTGCTGCTGGTTCCAGGTTTGCCGTCCTTGGCGTTGTTGCAGTTCTGGTTCTTCTCATACTGGTGGTGCCGCAGAGCCTTCATGTTCTTGATTGGCAGCTCGGGGGTGGAGTCCGGCGTCGGCAGACCGGATAACTCGCCGTCCGCCTGAGACAGAGACTAAACAGAAGTTAGACCCACAGAGACCAGCATTTCATCTCACTGACATAATACTCACTGGAGGAGGATTAACCTGGACTACTATTAGTCCAGGTGAAACGCTTTCATAAACACATGAAACTTTTGGAGTTTGAGGCCCTGAACATTTTCAGAAATGTCACAGAAACATGATAACACACATTATAACACAGAAAAGGTGACGTCTCCCCCTAAGGATTACACTGATACAAAATACAACATCATAACCTGTTCAGGGGAGAAAGAAATCTGAAACCTGAGGCCAGACTTTATGATATCAATGCATGTTGTGTAGAGTTTTAAAAAGCTTAATCATTTGAATTATTAACAATCCAGTGACTGTAAAAAGTTAAGTTAGTGTTAAGTTTTCCTCAGTTTCATTTTTGATGAGGACGAGTTCAATAAATCTAAGAATATTAAGGAATATAAAGAAAAGTGTTTAATGTATGTGACTCCAGTTGTAGCTCACAGTCTAACTCTGGTAGGTCTGGATACTGGAGGGATTAAAAGGTGAGAGTTCTGTTAAATTAGTACAAACTGATCAGATTCCTATTTTTTTGGACACATTTGATTGATTTTGAACAGTTGAAATCCATCAGCAGCGTCCTGTCCTGATGAGCTGTCCTACCTGGGACAGGCTGAGCTCGGGGTCTCCCAGAGACAGACCCTGGTGTCCAGGAGTGTGGAGGTGAGGCTCCGCTCGGCCGTTTGGGATGAACGAACTGTACATTTTAGGAGTGGACACGTCCAGTTTGTCCTCCTGAAAGAAGAAAGAAGAAGAAGAAGAAGAAGACAGTAATAAATAAAAAGGTTCTCTCACTTTACAATAACAGTACATTAATTGACATTCATTAATCCAGTAATAAACATTAACTAACAGTTACAACGAAGGTTTCGAGTTTTGTTGCTGACATTGAAAAGTGATTTGTAAAGAAGTTGTTCTACTTTTCCCCGAGTCTCTGTACTTCTACTGGAGACAGTGTGGACTTTTGCCACCTCCGAGTGAATATTCACCTTTGGCTGTCCGTCCAGGAGGCCGTTGAGTTTGGCGAGGGATCGCAGTGACAGGGCGTGAGGCAGCGACGCCTCGGGGTCCTTCCCCAGCCTCCGAGCCCGGTGGGCGGCGCTTCGGCTGCAGTAACACGACACCAGGAAACCGGACAAGATGGCGCCCAGGAAGAAGGCGACGAGAACGCAGGCGATGAGCAGAGTGTAGTGGACGTTAGCGGCAGAGCGAGGGTCCAGGTCCGGAAGACGACGAACACCTGAGGAGAGAAAAAGACGAGAAAGGGTTTTGAACAGTGTTTTATTTTGTCTTTTTAACCCTTTACTGTTTTGCCAGAACAGCAACAATTTGGCTTTCGTGCGTCTTTATCTTTGTGTTTTTACATCTTCTGTTGTGCATCTTGCATCTTTTGTCACATAGTTTCTAATCTTTATCTTAATTATACTTTATCTCTGTCTTGCACTTGTTTGTTATACTTTATATATTTAAATACTTTCAAGACAATAATCAACACATAAAGCATAGATACAAGATTCCTGTCAGTGTAAGACACAGGAGATTTACCTGAACATAAAGCAACATGTTTTTACTTCTAATGCACAGTAACTTGAATACACAGTGATGTCAGCTATAGGATGAATTCTGCTGAAGTGAAGAGATGACGGAGAGGAGGAAGAGGAGGAAGAGGAGGAAGAGAAGGAAGAGAAGGAAGAGGAGGAAGAGAAGGAAGAGGAGGAAGAGGAGGAAGAGAAGGAAGAGGAGGAAGAGAAGGAAGAGGAGGAAGAGGAGGAAGAGGAGGAAGAGAAGGAAGAGGAGGAAGAGGAGGAAGAGAAGGAAGAG
>JAPQRN010000003.1:186498-201093 GCA_037367275.1 Coranthus polyacanthus | reverse complement strand
GGTGGAATGAAACAAGCTGTTTGTGAACAGTTTACATTTATGCAGGATCTTCACATTCATTAGGAACATTTTGAGACAAAATGTAATACAAGCGACATTATGTTTAAAACATGTATTTGCAGCTACAGGTTAGTTGCATATGATTGTAATTCTCGTCATAAATGTGGGACTGTAGCGGTGCATGACGGCCTGACAGTATTTACAGTATTTACAGGTCGACGACATCCTCTGGAGAAGTGTCTCCACCCTGTATTGTTATAATGTCAAGAGCCTTGCATTAAGTCTCCATTCTAATCACTATTTATCCTCATAATAAAATTCAGTAGCACTGACTCCAAAGTGGTGACCACAGTGTGATGTAGGCTGAAGTTTACTGCAGTGAGAGAACGCAGCGAGCTCTTTTATAACCGTAGATTTACGTCAACAAAGTGCACTCAGTACATTCCCACCGACATCCATTTTAACATTCGTTCCCATTATGTTCTCCCATCCATCCTTTCTCTGCGGCTGCCAGCGTGAAAGGCTTCACATTTACATCTGTCAGATATATGAGCCTTCAGTCGCCGTGGCAGATATACGAGGCGGCGGCGGCGGCGAGATTTATACGCCTGCTGATTGATGACCAATCAGAAGCAGGAAGGAGCAAAGGAATCAAAGAGAGAAGAAGAAAGAAAGTGACACGTACTTGAAACCTGGCGCCATGTTGGCACAACTCCCGGTCCGAAGCCAGATGCAGTATGGGTCACGTGAGGACAGGCAGGCCCTGAGAGGGAAAACCAAGACAAGGATTATGTCAGAGAGTACAGTCTGAAGTCTGACTCTGCAGCAGGATGGAACGAAGGCCTTTTACTGCAGCACTGCACTTCAAACCTTGTTCTTGCACTGTTCTTCTACTCCACCAGTGTCCACAGGTATAAACATGTTCAATTTAAGACCACATTTGTGAAGGAAACATACAACAAAAAATTAAAATACTCTTTCCAGGTTTTAACGACGTATCTGAAATGCAATGAAGCTTTAAACCCTAATGACACAAAACTATGTTTTCTTCTAAGTTTCTTCTTTAAGTGGCTTCAACTTAGTTGATGTGTTGATTATTTTCTCGATTACTGATTAATCGTTTGGTTTCTAAAACGTCAGTGTTTCCCAAAACCCATCACAACGCCTTGTTTGGTCCATAACCTGAAGATATTCTGACTTCACTCAAACCGATTATCAATGATCAAAAACAGCTGCTGATGAATTTAAAAGTCGACTTATCGATTCATTGTTGCAGCTGCAGTTGGTAGCGGATTCAAAAGAGCAGCTGCCATCGTGGCTGTTTAGAAAAGTAGTCGAAAAGTAGAAAAGCACCATCGAGTCAAACCCGTCCAGGTTCTGCTCGGCCCGGTCCAGTACAGGCCTGGTGGAAACCTGCTGGAACGGGAGAAGGACCAGATGGATCTGTCACTAGTCTGGTTCCCAGGTGAACAAACTTGTGTTTTCGCAGCTCAGGCCACTGAAAATAATGGGTTTCACAGAGACCCCGGTCCTGGGTTGGGTCCGAAAGCTCAGAGAGCCATTTCGTAAAAGGCAGTCGGTCCTAATCAACGTCCGACTCTGCAGCTCGGCCTCCAGAGGCTGCAACGCTGAAACACGTGTGGAGTGAAGCATCTTCCCCGTCACACATCTTTGTCTGAGTGACAGCGACGCAGCTGGTGAAGCGACTGTGCAGCTGTGAGACCACATCACATTTATCCTGCTGCTCAGTAATTAAAGGGAGTCTGATTGGTGTGTGTGTGATGAATGAGCTCTGATTGGGGCAGTCGCTCTATAAATAAGCTCCTTTTTGTTCCGTTCACACTCGGCTTTCCCCCTGCTCGCTCTGTCTCGTTCAACAGTCATTATGTTTCCAAATTCAGCTCCACATTCAGATGTTTTAAAAAAGATTCCCCTCTTCCTGTTTCTGGATGTCGACCAGAACCGGAAGCATTGGTGAAGTTCAGAAAACCGTTGGCTGTGAGGCTCATATAACCAGACTAATTTATGTTTTCTTACTTTTTACAGGCTCCGTGTTGGCTGCAGCGGCTCAGCGGTACTCGGATCACACAGCTACTGAAGGCCACAAACAAAGCATGATGGTCTTTATCCAGCTCCAATCCCAGAACCCTCCTGTCCTCCTGACCCTGAACGTTACACCTGCACAAACAGGACACACATTAACACGGCGCTTCTGCCGACGACCGTGGTTTGAATGAGGCGGGTGCTTACTTGGACGGGTTGTAGACGTCGATCTCCTCCAGCAGTTTGGTTCCAAAGCTGTCGTTGGGATGCGTACTCGCCAAAACCTTCAGGACTCGGCCGTCGTCTGAGCCCAGGAACATCACGGTCCGGTCTTTGTAGGGACCGGCTGAGACGTCCACCACGATCTGGGTCAGCTTGGACCTGACGGAGGAGGAAGAAAAGCTTCTTCAGCTCTGATGAAATACGTTTTCAGCGACTTACATACTTTACTTTTGCAAAGAAAATATGATGAAAGAGTTAAAGACTCAGTCTTAAAGTAACTAAAATAACCAGAATTAGTGCCTCGTGGTTGTCAGTTGAACTGTAGTTTACATCAGTGTCGGTCCAGACACTATTTATATATATATATATATGTAGAGACTGTGAAGGAATTCAATCGAAGGTATTAAGGCCCAGACCAGGCAAAACCAGTGCAAAGGAGACACAAATATGGCATGTATTTCACAAAGCAAACTGCAGATCGTGCCAGTGTTGTGCCTGTGTTATTTGAGTGGATGTAAATTAGGGAATATTCATGCATTTGGTGAAAAATTCTATGCAAATAAGCCTCTTTGCAAAAACTGTCTAATTCACAAAAGACCAGCGTAAATCGCCACACAAATGAACACGTGATTTGAAGGATTGTGCAGTCACTGCTGTTTTCATTATGGTCCAACCTGTGGCTGAAATGAGAAGAAAACCTTATGGGTGTGTTTGTGCCAGCATATCATTAGCACAAAACATCCTTAAAGCGGAGCAGATTGTGGGTGCGATCCATGCTTTGTTGATTTGGGTCAACGTTTTGGTGAAATGGACGTTCTCACGTCTATACTGACGCGTCTGATTCCACTGAATCATTTCCAGTTTTCTGCATCTACAGCCTGTTTCTTCACAGGACTGAAGCAGAGTTCTATCACACCGTGACATTCACCTGAAGCTCAATACCAGTCAAACCAATGAGCTGCAAAGAATTTACAAACGCTACAACACAGATGCTTCACACATGTTGAACTTGGCAGCAAAGAAGATCAGAAGAATCACTACGGTTTAAAGGTGGACGAGCAATTTGATATTCAACCAAACGACAAATATGGTCGGTCTCTGTTCTGAGTTCATCATCACTGGTGATAACACACATAAAAATGGACAAATGTATAAAAATCTGTATTGTATTTGTGAAAAAGGCCCAACTCGGTCCTTCCTGTTTTTAAAACCTTCATACCCTGATGATGAAGCAGAGTCGTCTGTATATATTAAAAAATCTACACAGAGGAGTTCAGTCCATCTGTCCTTCAGTCGGAGTCTGACAAACCTCGGTCATTTTCCGACGGGAACCGAAGTCGCTCCGTCGCTCTGTTCTGAACCGGACTCACACGAGTGGCAGCGACTTGGCCTCGTGAAAACCCTGCCTCCATCGGTTAACTGTCGGGTTGAATTCCCCTCATCACCCCCCGCCTCAGCCTCTCCCTGACTTCGGAGCAGTTTTCAGAATTGGCAAATGAATTGTGCAGGTGCAGGTTTGTGCCATATAAACATCTCTGCAGTCGCGGCGCCAGATCTGATAAACTGAGCCACGAGGAGTCGTCCATCTGCTGCTCGAGAGGGATAAACTGCAATTCATGTTCAGATGGACTGTGTTAAACTGTCCAGTAACATGCAGCCCTTTATTTGGAGAAAATGTGGAGAAGCTACTTAATGTCAACATTTGATCCTGAACATGCAATTTAATTTTCCATTAAGGCTCTAAAAACAATTGTCTATTCTGTCAATTATAGCTCTTGAGAAAGAAAGAAAATTGAAATTGGCCAAAAAACAGAAATTGATGCATTTATAACTCAAACTACATGAACTACATGAACTACTGCAAAATGGAAAAAACTAGTATTAAAAGCATAATATAAAAGCAGAGTATAAACCTTTTAAAGGAAAGTTAGTTTGAAAAAGAAGTTAAAAATGAAACAAAATGAATAAAATGAGGGTGACAGATGAAACACTCTCCCTGGTGACGTTATGTTTCACAGACAGTAGCATCTCCAGATCTGTGTGGCGTTACGTAAGAGCCCAGAGGATCCGCAGCCTCTGGACGCCGTCGTTATCTGGGTCAGCTCGGGCCTTTAGGAGCACGGTCCGACTCCGGCGCGAAATTAACCGTCTCGTTCAGCGGATCGGTAATTAGAATCCATCACAGAGTCATTTACAGAGCTGCAGACGCTCATTAAACAGCTCACCATCTTTCACAGACACCGAGACCGATAATCAGAGCTGATGATGCAGACTGGCCTCATCGCTCGGGGTCAGGACGGCGCGTTCGCCGACCCTCGTGGCCAGCGGGACTTCAAAAACTCCATCTCTGCTCCATTACAGGCACTGGAATCTGAATTTAAATTTAGAACTAAAAGCTAATACAAAGAGTCACATTAGAGGAGTGAACGGCTCCATTTCATCACAGTCCAGAAAATACTAATTATTTTACATTTGGTTTCCACAAGACCAATAAATTCGGAGACATTAACCCATCACTGAGTCCATGTTACGTCCTGGCCTTTGGTTTATTTCATTAACAGGAGCCTGGACACCACGTCCTTCTGTTCTGCTTAGTTTCTGCTTTTCTTTCAGTTAACGTGAGCCTATCGACCTGGAAATGTGGACATTCATTTTCCCTCCTCGAGGTGTGGTTGTGTGTCGCAGCTTGTCCAACGCATCACACTGACAGAGCTTTGGGCAAAGTTTAAACAAGTTCATGAGAGTCACACAGTTAAAACTTCATGTGCTGTTTGTCGGACGCCGTCACACATTCTCACATTTCAACAGGAGCAGAGGTCTCCAACCTTTTTTACCCTGAGAGCTAATTGGACAAAATGAAAGTGGCCGAGAGCGACTCATGTTTTAAATTATTAACATTTACTCACACGGCTGATCCCAAACCAGCTGGATGAGCTTCTTTTGTATCACAACATCTAACCTGTGAAAAGTTACTGTGGTCGATCTTTTACTGACGACGCAAACAAGACACATACGCTTCAAAATCATATTACACTACATGTGTATTATATGTATGTATTTTCTGCTGTTCATTAGCCTGTTATTTCCTAGTATTGTGCTTGAAAACCTGCTGACATTGCTCTGTGTTTCACATGCACAAAATATTCAGTTTATTCTGAAAAAGACTAAACTGAAGATCTGTCTATTTGCATGACTATGTACATGAATATTCCACTAATATTCCTGAGGTCTTCAAAAGGGTCTGTTTGGATGTGACTTCTCTTCACGTCGTCGTTACCTGCTGGACGTCCTGGTGAAACAGGGCCGGTCGTTGACGGACGGAACGGCTTCGTCCATCAGAGGATACGACTTGATGAACGTCAGCATCTCGTCTGGAAACTGAACCGACGACTTGTAGTCGGCGGCCGGACCGTCGCCTGCACACGTACCGGGTCTGAGGCCAAACGTCAGAATAAAACGTAAGTGACTTGATGCGGATGCAATGGGATCAGAGTGATGTGAAGTCCTCTCACCTGGGTCTGGGAACCTGCTCATCGGGAACCGGAGTCCAGGACGAGTCGCTGGTCCTCTGCTCCTTAAACTTCCCGTTGAAGACCTTTTCGATGTCGTCCATGTAGAACGCACAAACTGCAGATCCAGGGATGCTGCGGAGAAACGACGAAAACATGACAACATAAACAGACTCTTGAGACTTTTGGTTTTATTCTCATTTTATTGGCTCTAGTTTGTGTATTTCTTCTTTTTCTCTAATTATTCTTATGATGCAAATTGTTTTTATTGTAATATATTCAAAGCTCTAACAGTCACTTTATAACCTTGTTTTAAAAGTGTTATTTACCTAAAGTGTCTTTTGGCTTTAATAAGTAAACTGTTAACTCACAACCCAAACACTGGATTTCTGCTGAATAAAGAAATTAAATAAATTAGGCTTTTATTGAACAAACTGCTCATGAATATCAAACCGATTTAAACAGAACATTATGAACATTATGAATTAATCTCCTCTGCTCCCTTTAAAATGCTTTCTTTTAAACTCAACACAAACATCTCTTGAAATAAAAACAACATCTGGAGGGAAACAACTTCAATAATGAAATAAACATAAATGAAACATGGCAAATTAAAATGACTGCTTTGTCTCGAGTTACAATCGTCAAGGCTCTGGACTCTGCAGATCTGCATGAGGAACATGAATAAAACCATTTCTTTTTCACCATCTTTTGAGACGAAGATGAAACCAGACGTCAAAGAAAGACGGCAAAAGAAAACAATTCAAAAGATGAAAAAAACGTAAAAGACGTAAAAAAATGAAACAAAATTTAAACGATGTCAAAGATGAAAACGATATAAAAGACAAAACAAAATAAAAACATGAGTAAAATTAAGTGAAACGACAAAACACGGAAACATTTGGAAGTGTTTTAAATCTAATTATCACGATATGAAAATCATTTCATCGTCCAGTCTTTTGTGTAGGTTTCGGTTTAGTTCAGGACAGTCCTTACCTTTAGTTTGGGTTTAAGTTTTGGTTCATTTTAGAAAATGTTTCTACTCTACAAACCTGGATGTGTTTGGTGACTGTTCATCTTCATGAGTCTGAGCCCAGTATTTCAAACTCTGGAAGACGTTCAGGGTAAATCATCTCCTTTAAATCTCACACGGTTACATTTGTATTTGACTTGTGTGAATGAAGTGAAGTCACCAGGACCATGTGTTACCTGTTGGCCTGTGTGGTGAACACTCCGACCACCGCTGGCCTCTGGTTGATCTGCAGGACGTTGGTGAGAGACTGGAGGACGTCGAAGTAGAAGAACGAGTCTCCAGGAACCGAACAGTTTAACCGAGCCTGAACACAAACCAGACACGTCAAGTGTTAAAAACTGATCCAACTGCACATGGAGGCGTTAAATTGTAGTTTGTTTAATCATGAATGAGAGTGACCTTCAGGAAGGAGGTCCAGTATCGGTCCAGAACTCGAGGAGAACCGCCGTTATCGTTCTTACAGACCCGAGCCACTCGAGAAAACACCACCTGGAAGAGACGGAGGACGGTGAGTTCTCATCTGACGCCGAGTAAACGTCTTTTTGCTGCTTATCATTATATTTTGTCGTCATTTTTCAACCTTGTCCTCACTGGTACAGGTTGGAAAGAGGAAGCAGATGTACCTTTCCCAGAGCCGTGTACTCCACAGCGATCTCACTCAGGAAAAAGTAGACGTAGTTTCCATAATCGATGGCGTGAAGAAAGTGAGGCTCTGCAGAAACGGAGACGATAAGACATAAAATACGTACAAACGTAACTTCATAATCCTGACATGTCACAATCCAATATGAGACATTTTAATTTAAGAACTCAAATCCAGATTATTGGACTGTATGTTTTACGGAAACCTCTGGTGAGAGGAAAACTAAGAATGAAATGAATGAAAGCGGTAACGTGACGGACCTCGGAGCCACTTGGAGTCGTACTTGACGGTCCTGAGGACGGGTCGACCTTCTCCCAGACTTCTGTAGATCACAGCGTCGCTGGCCAAGAAGTCCGTCATGGTGGAAGAGTAGAAATCTCCTCCTGAGAAACACAAACATGGCAGCTGAGTACAAAACTCAGATGTGGAGAATCTCTCAGAGAGTCGATCTCGTCGCGACGTACGACACATTCTTTTCAAAGGTGTGATTGGTTGATCACAGCTTTCAAAAGAAAAAAAACCCCTGAAAGCCATGAAATATTATTTTCTTCCCTAAAATATGACCTAATACCTCTGCAGCGTTCACTAATCCTTTAATTTGCTGCTGTACATTTGAAGTTTGCCGTCTTCAAACTCACCTGCGAACAGTCCGACGTTGGACTGACCGGACTCAAAGGGACATCGAGCCTGACCGACCACCTCCTCCCCGACCTGCTCCAACGTGGTCATCTGAGAAAACACACATTACACAAAGTCTGCGTCACGGGTTGGATTTCCTACAACCTGAAAACAGAGTCCAGAGAAGGAGATAGAATTCCTCTGTGTTTCCTCTCAGATCACTTGAATTACTACAGTTGAACGACTTTATACGCTTTTAGTCGTTTAATCTACACTGATGCATCGTATTCCGTGTGAGACGTTGCAGCTTTTAGGGTCACTTCATGGTTCCTGCTGCTGATGTGAATGTAAACCCTGTGAAGGTCTGGAGTCGTCGTGGTCGCTCTCCGATGGGTAGTTCCACTCAGAAGTAGATCCTGTCCGCTGGATTTCTTTAGCTCCTGGACATAGTGTAGATACTTACTACTGTGTCCCCTGTTGATGATAAACTACACATTTACCCCAAAATACTGAGTTAACATGTCGATCTGTTAATATGAAAATCCATCCTTTGGGATCAGAAGTATTGGCGGTTCAGTATCGATCCGGGCATCGGTAGTTTTGCAGTTTCTCAGTCTCTGTAACTGGTGTCAAACAGTTCATCTCCCGTTGCCACATTACGAAATAAACATGACTTTATGACTTTAACTGCCTTTAAAAGCCTCGAAGCTCATATTTTGTTCCCGTTAGCCTCTGACTGCACTCACTTTGCTGAAGTTAATCAGATGCTGCCAAAGAAACACATTACTTTCTTTTAAAATGACACCTTTTCTTGTCTGTGATAGCAGCAGTTCGATATTTATTCTAAAACATGTCAAGATATTTGTTTCTGTCTGAGGCTCATGAAACGGCGGCTAGCTTTAGCGGTGCTATCAGAGTCCACGTGCTAACACGTTGACAGTTTCATCGACAGCTCGGTGCATCGGCTAATTATGCTGCTGATAAAGTTATTGACGTGTTATATAAGGTGTTAAGTGTGGGCTCTTATTTCGGTGTCAGCTGTCAGACGTGTCGGTTCAGAGGCGACGTTAGCTGACTCGCTAACGGAGGCTGAGCCTGCGGGAGCGTTTAGCCTCCTGAAAAGCCTCATAAATACAGCTGTCTGCAGTCTGAGCCTCAGGGGACTCTGCACTCCTAACCTGCCTCTCCTCCAGACTCGCTCTCTGGGTTTAACTCGGCCTCGGCCTCGGTCCAAACCACGGCCCGGCCTCATGTTTCTACTTTTCTGTTCCGTTCAAACTCAGCAGCATGAGGTGAGTTAAACTAAGAATAAATTAAACATCACATTTCACGCTTCAGTTAAAAAACAATAACCCACCACTGTTTTGTGTCTCAGCCACTAAACACATTAAATCAAGAAGACATGTTCACTCATTGCAATTTACTGCACATTTAACACTCACAGATCAACAGATCAAACAAATATGATATTCTGGGAATTAAGTCTGATCGTTGTGTTTATTTTGTGAAGTATTTACATGTGTATATGTGTCAATAACACAAGATGAAGTTGTGATCTATCAAACTCGTGGATGATATCATAAGGCTTTTTAACATGAAATGGCTGTAAAACTGGTCAGCAATGTTCATTTCATGTTATAAACCCTGAGCTTGTCATTTAAATCAGGCTTGTGATGAGTTTATGACAGTTTGTCATTTTTAAAACGCCGTCTGTTCTGAGGCTCAAACAGGTCTTTATTCAAAGCTGAGTTCAGTTCAACCTCCTGCTGTCGTCCAATAGAAAACACAACGGGAAGCGTCGGACTGACAAACGCCTCATTATAAAGTCTGACCTGACGCAACCTTCATTCTGCTTCACTCGGTACTTTTAGTGACTTAAAGGCAGCATCAGAAACCACCTCAACTCAGACCTTAATCACATTCATCGTCACAGTAATTCTTTTTTTTTCGGCAGCCGTTAATAAACAGCATTTGTTGATTTGTCTCTAATCCAGATCTGACTGCAACGTTATTATATCAGTCTTTAAAAATCCACTATTTTAAACATTACTTGTGTTTTTATTTGGTTTAGATCATCAGCACTTTGACAGGTGAGATTCCTCCTAAAGCCAAAAACAAACGTCAGTCAAAGTGTGATACAGTCATTTCTACATCCGTTAATCAAAGCTCAAATCACATTTATTTGTTCTCTCACCACAGAATGAGAACAGGAATCAGTGCTTTTTTTTCCCTGCATATTTCATTTGAGATCCGAACTCTTCTGACAACGCTCCTCTTCTTCAGGTGTTGTTTTTCCCGCCGCTGGAGGTTTCAAAGCGCAGGCAGGTTCTTCCAAACCGGGTCAGCGCCTGTCAATCAAACCGCGGCGGCTGAAAAAAGCTGCTGCAGCTCGACTGACGCCCGAGATGGGAGACGCGTTTGGTGTCGACGAGGCGTCTCGAGCCGCCGACACTTTGAATTAAGAGCGGATCGTACGGAGGACGAACTCGGAATGAAAACCTCCTCGTCTGTCTGCTCATTAACCCGCCGTTACGTACCATGTGTTTGGAAATTCAACAGCTGAGAGAAGAACAAACAGACGGGTTAATGCACAGAGAGGGTTATATTTAAACTCAACGCTCTTATTTACCCTTTTACTCCTCTTTAAAAGTCACCATAAAGTGACAAAACAGTGACAATAAAAGAACAGAATGAACAAAAACAAGCATGAAAGTTAAACGCGTCGGCCTCTTTTTGAAAATGAAGTCAGACCCTCTATCTACCCTCGAAGACGAGGCTGAACGTGTAACGTAAGTAATTAACCACACAATTCACAGAGCAGTACGAGAAAATGTCAAAGTATACGAGTAACTCTGAGCATTCTGCTGCTTTGGATTCTGCTTTAATAAACTTTTAAAGGGTTTGGTTAGAAAACATAAAACAGTCCCATGTTCAACAAAACATGGTCCGGTCGATTCGGTCAAAACATCATATGATCTGGTCTCAGTTTTCTCACCTCTTAGAAAACATTACAACCAAACTACGGCACGTTTTGCTCTAGTTTCCTCTGGTTTGTGGAGGTTTACTCTGTGTGCGATGCTTTGTGTACTGTGGCCTCATTTTTCTGGACAGAGGTTTATAATGAACCCAAATGTTTTTACTCTAACGTAACTCAGTGTAGGTCAGATTCAGACCCGAGACTCTCAGACTTACAGTAATCCTTCAAGGTCTGAAGTCCTCATTTCATGTCATTAGCAGCAAAACAAAACGTTACACAAACTACATGTTAATGCAGATTAAAACCGAACACTTTAGTGAGGAAAGATGCTCATGGTGTTAACTCTGTAAATACAATGATACTGTGTCGTTTGTGGTGTTTACACATCGCGACAGGTTTGTGTTTGTACCTTGTAGTTTCTACAGGTCGGGTTGAAGGCGTTCGTTCCGCAGGCGAACAACGTCTCGTCGTTTCGAGGAACCAACACTTTGACGTAGTTATAGCACTCGTCCTGAAACAGAAGCAAGACGTGGACGGTGATATGTGAGAACGTTCTGATGTTAATGAACGTAAAGCTGTGAGAACGTTTCCACCTTTATCTTTAACATGTGATATGGTACAAATAAATACGTCTGGTTTTCAGATGATGAATCAATGTTTGTGTTTCATCTGTAATTTGTCATTGTTGGAGAAAAGAAAAGAAAAGAAAAGAAAAGAAAAGAAAAGAAAAGAAAAGAAAAGAAAAGCCAAACGTGGAGGAAGAGCAGATAATGAGACGACATGTTCATGTTTCTTCTGAGCAGAAGATGAACTCGTTGAACTCACGCTGTTCTTGCCTCGAACCGTGCACTTGCTGACGTCTTTCGATCTCCACGTCAGGTTCTGAAACACATGAAGGAAACATGAGCTTCACACGTTAAAAGACCTGTTTTCTCTGATGTGAGACGAGGGGTGTGATAAAGTCACACGGAGATAATGGAGGTGAGTCAGACCTAGACCTGGACCAGGCTCACGTTACAACCACATGTTCCACCAATTAACAACCGTTTCCGAAATCAAACCAGTGCTGATTGCTGCGACTCCCTCCGTTCAACAATCACACTCTGAACTGGTTCAAAACGCAGCAGCTCTTCTTCTCCTCCTCCTCCTCCTTCTTCTCCTTCTTCTTCTTCTCCTTCTTCTTCTTGGTTTTTTCCATCAGGGAAGCGACCGCCAGTGGAGATGAGGCTCTGCTTTGAAAACCTGATTTATAGACTTACTTTTATCTGATGTAGAGCTGCAACCATTAGTTAGTTGTTTGTACCAATAATCACTTTGAGTGGGTTTATATTTAAAAAAGTACTTTTTAGTAAAAACCCTCTGATTCCACTTCTTTAAAGGAGCTAAATGTAGTATTTGTACTTTATTCATATAGTTCGTTTTCTGCCTGTCTTGAAGTTCGGGTCGAGGAGTTGTTTTAATTGGGTCATGTGATAATGTCATATTTGGAATCATTTAGAGAAGAGAGTCTGGAAGAGTTTAGGAATGTTTACTTCACCGAAGTGATGTGAAATGCAGTCGAAAAACATGTGACATGACAAAAAAGACGCAACAAGATGAAAAAGATAAAAAAGACACAAGATGAACCAACATAAAGAAGTGGTTTGACACTAAAGTATCATTTGAATTGATTGTTTTGTGTGTCTGTTCAGTAACAACATCCACATGTTGACAATTCATGACATACATTTTTTTCTCTATCTTTTGGTTCTGGAGCTGAAAAGGTCTGGGCCCACGTCTCTGCGTCTCTTATCTTTTGTCTTGTTTGGAACATGACCTAAAAGCTGCTCCAGTGCCCCGCGCTGGGCCGCCGACCACAGCTTTCACCTCGTTTCTCTCCTGCAGCTCAGAATGTGTCGGTTGAAGAGAAGCTACGTTTTCCTGCTGTAAAATCAAACGTGGAGCCTGAATCCGAGCCCGGGACTCGGTGGTCGTCTGCCGAGGTGGGATCACCGATAACGAAACTAACAGCTCACATCAAAGAGCCGCTATAGGCCTCCGTCCCACAATGCACCGGGAGGCCCATTACTGTCAGGAGGCGTCCTGTAACCTCGTCTCTTTGATGAGGAGGAGGTGTTCAGATCAAAGCCAGCGCGTCGAACGCTGCAGAGGTTTTGTTCTGCCGTCTGATATTTCCTGCGTCTGTTGTTCGAAATGGAAAAAGGATGTGTTTCTGTCTCCAGTTTGTTCTCAATGCTCGGAGGGAACGTCGTTATGTAAAGAGACAAAGCTCTTTCCGAGTCTCTGATGTTAAATGGCTGCGGTCCGACAGATTAGTGAAGGAAAAGTCCACACAAACGTGGCTTACGAGACGAGAATCTGAGTGATTTCTCACCAGCTGAGGGACGAAGTCGTCTGCGGCCGTCGTCAGATTCACAGCGAACACGTGATCCCTGAGGAGGAAAAAACACGCAACAGTCACACACACCAGACGTTACATGACACTGATCTGTGTGTTACAAGTCTGTTGATGTCAACAGCAGCATTAAAGGATCAGTCCGGTCAACAAATCCTCTGAACAGACTCACAGCAGCACAGAATATTCACTTGTAACCGGATTTATCTTATTGGTCTGTGCTGTCGAGAAACACGGTTTAAAACACATCAATGAGTCAACGTTTCATCTTTAGGAAACACAAAGAACAGAATCTAAGCCACGTTTCACAGGAGTCGAGTTCAGACTATGCACAGTGGGCTTCATTATATCATCTTTTCTAACATTTATAGCATCAAACCCCGTCTATATCTGTTATTTTAACCTTCTTCCCGAGGTCAGTCATCGTCTTTTTGACTTTTCCTGATTTAATGGAGACAACAGAGTCGAGGTTAACGATTTGTTTCAGATTCAGGTTAAATTTGATCCAGAACAGCCTCATCGTACAAAAGAGAACAATTTAACACTTCAACTTTGGCCCATTTTGGGAAAAGAAATCAACCTAAAAATAAATAATTTAGGGTGTTTTTGCTTCCGTCAAATGTCAAACAGTTCAAACAGTTCAAAACTCCTGATTATGTTTTGTGTTTTAGGACGATGAACAACTGGAAAAGACACTATTCTAGTCATTTCAGTCTGACAAAAAGTGGAAATAAGAGTTGAAAAGAGATTGTCCACAGTTGTTGATGACTGGCCTTGAATTAAAATCTTAAAGAAAAGCTGAGATGTGAGGACAGGAATAAAAAAAGTAGTGGAAAAGACGAGCCAGAAAAGGAGAGGAAAGGCCACAAGGAAAGAAAAAGATGTAAAAAGGCCTGTGAACAGTATTATCTGTTAATGTTTAACCTTATTCTCAGAGTCTGAAAAATAGAAAAACAGCTGTGGTTTCATTCAGACAAACAAACACAAATCTGAGTCTGAATCTTATCTACCTTCATAACATTTAGATTGTGTTCCGGGTTTAATTGAAAACTTGCATCAAAGTAAAGAAAAAGCAGAAAAACAATAAAATGTACCTTTTATCTGTTGAGTAAATAATTCACAATGTATAAGAAATAGAAGAAAACTAGTCTTCAA
>JAPQRN010000003.1:124567-138751 GCA_037367275.1 Coranthus polyacanthus | reverse complement strand
AGATTTTGACATTTTAAACCTTTACCTTACCTTTACCCCTTCTCATGCAGGACTGTCAGATGAAAGCTCCGGTGATGATGAACCCTTGATTAATCTTGTGAAAAAGACGGACAAAAAAGCAAAACCCCAAACGAAGGCTTCATCTCCGAAGAAGAGGGACACCGGTTCCAGAAAGTCAAGGGAGACCGTAGTGTCAGGTGACGTCTGTGTGCTTGCAGATCAGATATTTATCTTAAATAATATTCAAAAATATATAACATTAGTTTAGTAATATGTCTTTTTCTTTTAGGGTCGTCAAGCAACAGTTCGGACGATGAACCCTCAATTAAGTCGGCTAAACACCCACAAGTGACCAAAATCATGAGAATAATACTTGAGAGATGTGACGTAGAAGGTCTGGAAAAAAAAAATATATATATATCAGTGCACATCCTGATGTAAATGTTGTAAAAATGTCTAAATTAAGAGTAACATTATTCTGTTATTCTTTCTCTCAGAAACAGAAACGCAGAGTGCTGAAGACCCAACAAAAGAATAGTCAGAAGCCTTGGAGGAAGAAGACGATAAATGTGTAAAAGTGTGAAGAAATGGCTAGTTTTTGTTTTGTAACTTTTATTGTTCTGGGGCTCAAAGTTAAAGGACATGCCCTAAATCAATTGGAGAAATGCCTCCTAAAAATCAAATTTAAGTGTTAATGTAAAGTTAAAGGGTTGATTTTATACTGAGTACACACATCTTAAGTTAAGGTGATGATGATATTTTATTCCAGTTTTTAATTTTGGGACCAGATTTTCCAGGTTTATGTCCACGTATGATGTTGTTTTACTATTTGTGCCTATTGTTTGCATACATCTTAAATTTTAGAGAGAATAATTTAATGTTAAGAGATGTAATTCACATTCATGCTTTATAAGTTAAATGTTTGCTTGGCATGCAGCAGTGAAATGTCTGTTGGATTAAACTGCTTTCTTTATCAAATTCAGTGTATTTCAGTTCTTACATTTATCAGTACCGCTTTGGAATTCAAGTTGGATGTTTTGTACAACTCTATTCACGTTTTAGGACTTGCTGTATAAAAAATAAAGAAATGTTTACTGACCCACTACCTGCTGCCAGGTATTTGGTTTCACCAGTGCAAGATCAGCCGCACATTCAAACCTATTGAGGCTTTATTTTAGTTCAAAACAGATGAAAACATCCATATAAGGTCTTACTCTAGACAGAGAGGGTCTGATTAAAATTTACACTGCGTTTATAATTTTTGGATATCGTCTATAAAATGTCAGAAAATGGTGAAAGGTTTCTCCACGGTCTTTAGGGGATATTGGTTCATTATGTCAGTTTAATGAAGAAATTGTTGCTAAATACTTATTTGGGATTAATCTGATTATTCTGCTTTTTAATTGTTGTCAAAAGTGTCAGGAACTTTAGTAGAACTTCTCATTTTTCTTGTACATTTTACTACATTTATTTGATAATTTTATGTAGTGGTTGCAGATTAACTAATGTTATTAACATGAAATAAAGATGAGCAGCTAAATTGTGTTATATTTTTCGAGGTTAATCTACAGTGCGTGTAATGCTTAAAACCTCTACCAACTGCAACATTAAACAAAGATGAACACGTTAATGTATCAATAATTATAATTCAATTACATATATTACTCTGAAATGGCCCATATTGGATTTGATGCTAATATGTTTGTACTTTTACTCACGTAAGGTTGTCAATGCAGGACTTTTACTGGAGTATTTTTACGCTGCTGTCAGATCTGAGTACCTCCACCACCTATTACTAAATAAAAGAAAAAGGATAAACTGAAACTGTGGGCTAATTTCAAAGTAGCTAAAGTTTCTGGGAGTTTTCTGGAAGTGATAGGTGACTGCCATAGATATAAGATGACTGCGTTCAAGGTGACGGCGGGTATCCATGGTGACCGGCGGGGAAGTTTCTAAACTCTTCTTCTTCGCGGCTTTCCGCAGTCAACCGCAACTTCCGCCGGTTACAGCCCAGCAGCGGTGCCGAGTTCAGTCCTCCAGCACCGCCAACATCACACCGAACTGCAGCGGTGCCACTTCTAGTTCGCAAGTTAGTGCAGGAAAACCCAGTCTAGAGAAGGGAAGCCCATAAGTTGGCTTGTCATTCTCATAGTTTGCCACAAAGTGAGGCGTTGACTAAAAGCAGCCTGGGTTAGCTAACTGCCTGTTAGCTAGCATGCTGCTGTCTCATAACATCAGACAACTCCTCTTGGATTAATTTAGTCTCGTCATGACCGAGTTAAGATGCCGGAAAACGGAGACTTTGGGGGGAAGTAAAGAAGAAGATAAACTCCAAAATGAACCAGTGGGCGCGCAGACTAAACGTAAGTTTGACTAATGTAATGGTTTGCTAACTGAAGTAATAATGTGACCAGTTGACTTCCTGTTCACAATCATTCAGCAAGTTAACTTTTCAGGAGTCACGTCTGATGTGCAGTGGCTGTTAGCTGAGATAGTAACAGCCAGGCTTTGTGTCTGTACTGTAACTGAACAGCTGTGAATGAGCCGGTGGCTACAGAGGACAGCGGGCGGACACCTGGCCAGCAGCACAAAGATGAAGATGCTGATCATAAAGAGGAAGAGTCAAACGGATCAGAGGCATCTGTGAGGGGATGCAAGAGATATTCCACGGGTGAGTGTATTTAAAATCAGACACATTTAACCCTTATCCTATCAACATGTTTAACACACAAGGACTGGAGTCCCCAAGAATTAACTAATGTAAGAACAACTTAAGAAACAACTTAGCAACATGTTAACGTTTCTTTTCAAAACATTAGTTATGTAATTACATATTATTATTATTATTTTGGGAAAATTACAGTTTATTTGCATATTAACATTAAAAGCAAAAATGTAAATAGGACATTTTAGTGAATATACAGTATTGTTTGCTATTTGAAGGCATATTTGTATTATGTATTCCAGCTTCTTCACATACATTACAAGATGAGAGCTGATTTTTCATATAGGTTCATATGTCTATACATTGTAATGTGATGTGTTTCTCGTTGTCAGCGGGTTTTCTGCAGCGGCTGGTGAGGGTGTTCTTCGGTTGCCTGGCAGCAGTCGCCTGTGGGATGCTTTACGCCGTGTATCTCTCTACTTATCATGACAGGAAGTTCTGGTTTTCAGCTAGACAGGTGGGGGAATCTGTAGCTGTTATATTTCCTCTTGACAAAGTGCTGAAATTTACTTTAGTGTACGTGTTGTGTTTCAGGAGCTGGAGCGAGAAATCACCTTTCAAGCAGGCAGTGGGCTCTATTATTACTACTACAAGCACATGCTCTCAGCACCGTCTTTTCAAAGAGGTACAGGTGCCCTAATTGTGTCTCGTACAGCTAAAGAAAGATTAAATTTCAAACTAAATTTAACTCCAGAAAGGACGGCAATGTGAATTGTCATTCTGTCTTCGTCTAATTAACTGTGTTCTCATGTTATTTGCGTTTTCCAGGGTTTTATGAACTGACGATAGATAACAGGACTGTGTCAGGTCAAACCATCAACGCAGTGGAGCGTCTGTCTCTGTATCCCGAGCTGATCACAAGCTTCATATACAGAGTCACAGGCAGCCAGGTCAGACATTTATTTTTTGTCTCATAGTGTTTTAATTTAGGGCTAGGCGGTAAAACTATAACTATAATTGCAATATAATATTCCTCAATATAAATATAATACATGTTCAACACATTTTTGTGCATTTAGGATTTTGTGGAGCCGATCTATTTCTATGTTGGAGCGGTGTTTGGCCTACAGGCGGTCTACGTCACCGCCCTGTTTGTGTGTAGCTGGGTGATGAGTGGCACCTGGGTAGCTGGCATGTTGGCTGTGGCCTGGTATGTCATTAACAGGTGAGAGGAATTCATTCAGTAATTCGTCTGACTGCAGTTTCATGTTTCTCAATTTCTAAAGTAAAATGACCAAACCTCTTCTATTTCTGAATTCCATCATTATTTCTGCTTCTCTCCTGTGTGTCGTTTCTCCTGCAGACCAGACACAACCAAGGTGGATCATGCTATTCCTCTGCGGGAAAACTGGGCTCTGCCTTACTTCTCCTGTCAGGTGGCAGCTTTGACTGGATTCCTGAGTAACAACATCAGCTCAGCTACTGAGGTGAGACTTCTTCACAACAGAATTCTGGGCAATATTAAACATTAACTAGAAGAGAAGCTTGAGAATTCTGCTCATTAACGAAGTAAATGAAGTAAAGTCCTGAAGTAATAGTTCACGTCATCCTAACTGTACAAAGTAATAGTGGTAAAACAAGGCTTAATGTTGAGACATCCACAGTCACCGGCAGCTCAGAGCTACAGCATTTAGTCGATTCCTCTGAAAACCATTTCCTCTGACAGTTTGCAGTTTTCACACCATCTTTTTGAGGTCATCCTCTGTGACAGTTGCAATTATTGGCTGTCAGACAGATTTGATCTCTGTTTATTTCTGCAGTAAAGATGTCAGGAAATGATCTAAACTCATTTTCAGTTGTCATGTCTTTATTTCCTGCAAATAAAGTCATGATTTTAAAGTGGACTTACCAAACACTTGACAAACTTAAAAAACACGCACTAACACTTAGCTTTAATGCTGCTAATAACTCATGATGCAACACTCCTTTTAGTTTTAATTATGCTGGTACTTGGCCCATTTAAAATTAGTATTTGATATTATCAACATGCAATTCCAGTTCTGGAAATAATAGACTTATTTCCAGATGTAGCCGACTATTTTAGCTAATGTGTTATCTTTTCTCTCCAGAGCAGTAGAGAAATATCAGCATAGTTTTTCATTTTTCTATAGCTCAGGCACTAAGACGCTGCTCTTAAGTCTTATAATGGTAGGGAAAACCCTGTAAATGCCGCTCATTTGCACAGCCCTGCATCAACGTTAGCAGAGATGCAATGCAGGTCTCTTTTCCAGGTCTGCTATTATTAAAAGTAGAATTTGGACTGAGTTGAATTTCGACCCACTAATCAAATGTATTTGTTTGTAGATGTTTTGCTATCTTACCATGAGTGCCACCACCTTCACCTTCCTGTTGGTCTGGGAACACAGTCACTATGTGCTCTTCATCCAGGGCCTCTGTCTTTTCCTGCTGGACTCCTTTGACCTGGTGCCACCGTGTAAGGTAACCGCTACAGTGTTGTTTGTGTCAGGACCTGAGCAGCGAAAGTAAAGGAAAGTATTTGGTTTAAAAGAAAAGTTGCATGGGATTGTGATATCATAAATAGATTTAACATGTATTGTGAGGTAAGACGTACATGAAAATACAGTTGATCTAAAAGTTATAATGGAGGTTTAGTATTCAAGCACCGATTTGTGTTTCGTCTTCACAGTATTTTTAGATGCTGGCCGCAGTGCATTTGTCCTTTGCCTTCATTTTCTTTGTCTCTTTTTCATCCCCGTGTCATTTGATGAACAGATGGCAGACATTCACAAAGTCTACCTGAGCTCGTTGCTCCTCGCCTACTTGTTCCAGTTTCAGAACCCGACTCTGCTCAGCTCGCCTCTGCTCAGTCTGCTGCTCGGCTCAGTGCTCGCGAGGTATTTCCAGGTAGAGTTAGAACTCAGTCAAGTTACATTTTACAAGTTTGAACTTTTATTTAATTTTTAGAGCCAATGGGATTTGTTGATTGATCATCCAATCAGTGACTTTGGACTAATTGTTCAATATAAACCTCTCCTATAATGGTTTGTGTTGCTGTGATACTTTTATTGCATTGCTTTTAAAGTGTCTGAATGCACAATAAAACCATCTCAGTCCTTTCTTCTTTTTTTTCTATTCCAGCGGAAAATGAAGATGGGACCTCTTGTGGCCAGAATCATGAAGCTCTTCTTACATTTCCACCTGGTTTTTACCACCGGGATCACCTTCGCTTATTTGATTAAGGTTAAGACACACACTTGTTTTGGCAGTTTTTAATCGATCCATTTACAGATGCAGATAAAAGACGAGAGCATTCAGAGCAAGTTAAAAGTGTTTTTTGTTCACAGAAACTCTTACCTGGAAGTGAAAGTGACTTCATATTGAAATTCCTCGAAGTAAAATTTGGGCTCAACACAACAACGTGAGTTGCAGAAATATAGTAAAATTCACACAAGCTTATATTGCTTTTGTCATTGATGTCATTTTCTTTTTCTTCTTTTTAATGTTTTGGTCCTTTGCTTATATGTGAAGTACTTTGTGTTGCATTTTATGAATGAATTCTGCTACAACGGCTGATGATGATTATTTAAAGAGCAGGGACAATATATATATATATATTTGCAATATATTTATTATTGTATCCTTTATTTAATCAAGTGAAATGCTCATTGAGAAAGTCTCTTTTCCAAGAGGGACCTGGCTAAGAGCAAAGACCTTGTTAGAACAGTAAACATACACACAAATGAATAAAGACAATGTCTAGTTATGTACAATAAAAGATAAAGGATTAAGGGCAAGGTCAAAAAACAATTCCAGTGTAAGTTTAGAAGCAGTCACATTGACCACAGGTATTATTTTAATGCTCCTTTAAAACTGACTTTAATTCCCCCAAAGTCAAGACTGTATTAATAAATCTGTATGATATGATATCTAATAGCAGCACTTTTCTTCTGTCTTAGCGACTTTGTCACCAACTTCCTCCTGTGCCAAGAGAGTTTCCAAACACCCGGTCAGGACTTATTTCTGCGACTGACCCAGGCGTCAGTACTGCCTTTCTACTTCCTGGTGCTCACAGTCTGCCTGCTGTCGACTCTGGAGACCATTTACAGAAGACTCAGGTTAGAGACTCTAACACATAAGAACCTTGAGAACAGAAAGCAGAATATTAATCACTTGCACTCACTTCATTAGTATCATAGTTTTAGTCCTCAGACACTTATTAGGCAAAGTTAATAAAACCAGACACACAACTGTGCCTGCTGTGTGAATATGAATTTGGGACAGTGAGCTTATTGATATAAACGTTTGTTATTTCAAAAATCGACCTATTAGTAAACTTTTATCATGCATCCTCCTTTAGCTGCAAACTGGATGTTATTCTGAAAGCTTTTTCATCTTCTTACAGCGGTCAACCAATGAAAACCAACCTCAAACTTGAAGACGGACGAATAGGAGAGCAGCCAGCGGTCATCTATCATGTTTTTCACACTTTGCTTTTTGGAGGCTTGGCACTGCTGTTTGATGGGTATGTTCGTTAGTGTAAAAGTTTTGGGTTTTTTTTTCATATTTTTTGCAGCATTTTTAATCTGCTCGCCGTTCTTTGTTTATGGTCTTTCCTGGTGTAGGATGAAGTATTTATGGACCCCGTACGTCTGCATGTTTACAGCTTTCGGTGTGTGTTCTCCAGAGCTGTGGATGACTGTGTTCAAGTGGATCAAGCTGAAATCCCTCCACCCTGTAGTGCTGGTGAGAGGCCTTTTTACATTTCAAAACAGATAATATTATACAAAATTTCTTTCATATTTTGGTAGTCACAAAGCAGGTCCTGCATCTTTACGTCACAAAAGTCAGTCCCAGTGTGGAGGGACATGTAACTTGTCATACAATGTTATATCATTATTTCTAAAGCAAATAGTAGCAGAAAAGCTGAATCCATAAGCAATTTTCTTCTTTAAATCAACAGGCTCTGACCCTGAGCACATCTGTTCCTACCATCATTGGTTTCAGTTTGTGGAGAGAGGTGAGATTTCCAGCCTTTTTATCTTCTGAAGCTCTTCGTTGCAGACATTAAAGTAAAATCACATCTCCTGTGCGCTGCTCTTCT
This sequence comes from Coranthus polyacanthus, assembly GCA_037367275.1. NCBI lineage: Eukaryota > Metazoa > Chordata > Actinopteri > Kurtiformes > Apogonidae > Coranthus > Coranthus polyacanthus. Next base: position 130,964 of record JAPQRN010000003.1, on the reverse strand, counting down.
GTCCTGCAGTATTGCCCTCGTGTCTTAGCAGAGTTGGCTGAACTGCAGGAGTTTTACGATCCGGATACGGTCGAGCTGATCAGCTGGATCAGGTGAGTCAGTGGATTTGCAGATACAGTATGCGCTCTTTTCCAAAGTGACTGGATCTGTTTTAGTCCTGAACAAAACATTAACGTTCTCCTGAGACAGAAAAGACTTCCATGTGTTTTTTTTGTGTTTTTTTTTCCCTCTTCGTCCAGGACGCAGGCTCCGATGGCGGCTGTGTTCGCAGGCAGCCCTCAGCTCTTGGGGACAGTGAAGCTGTGTTCAGGTTCAGTTGTGACCAGTTTACCGCTTTATTCAGACATCAGCCTGCTGAAGAGGAGTGAAGATGTGAGTGAAGTTAATGATCTACTCCCAACAACAACTGTCTCAGGAATCATTTCAAACTTTACAGTTTCGTCAATTCAGAAGATAACATGATCGCTTTCGTTACATGTGTTATAACGGAGACATTTTTGGAATCGTTTTTGTTGTAATATGTTTGAGCAGGTGATGTTCCTCCTCATATATTGCTGATGTGTGTCTTTTTTTCCCTCTTGTAGCCGTACCAGGTGTATGCAATGCGATCTGCAGAGGAAGTCTACAAGATTTTGACAACTCAAAAGACGAACTACGTAATCATCGAAGACGCCATTTGCAACGAGCTCAGTCTTAATCGGGGCTGTCGGATCAAAGACCTCCTCGATATCTCTAATGGACATGTGAGTTTAAACATTTTCTGGAGCAGATTGTGGTACTTTTTTTTTTCACTTTTTCCAGCATTGTGCATACCTTAGCGTAGGTGTGTGCTCTGATGAGGCCCAGTCTAGTCTTAAATACCTGACAAATTGGAAAATATTCTGAATATGACAGCCATGAGCCGAACAGAAAAATGTAAAATTACTCTCTCTCTTAATGTGAAATGAATAACGTACAGATCTTCCAGGCATTTCAGTTGAACTTGGTTGTGAGATGAAGTTGTAAAAGAATCTGCAGTCGTCATTGTTCATGTTCTTGTGTCCCGTTCAGGTCGTGTATGACAAAGGGGAGATCTACTCTTTCTCCAAACACGGAAGATTCTGCCACGAGATAAAGATGAACTACTCGCCCTACACGAACTACTTCACGCGAGTATTCTGGAACCGCTCGTACCACGTCTACAAAGTGAACTCTGTCATCTCCTTTCAGTACTGACAGCAGCTGCAACCTCCGCCGTAAACGCCACGTTGCCAACGCTGCGTCGGGTCGTCTTGCTCAGAAACACGTCTGGTCACTGTTCCACATCCTGGTGAACCTGCAGGGATCAACTGAGCACCTTTTTATTGAGCTTCAAGATATTCTCCACGTTATGCGTTTTAAAGTAACATAAATGGACACTGTTGAAAATGAACTATGCCATATTAATCACTGTACTGTCATTTTTAAGCCATGCTTTACTCTTAATGTGAAGGAAAGTTAATATCTGACGTTGACAGCAGCTGCAGTTGTTGCTTTCTATTTTTTAATCTCATCTTTTGACTGTTTATGCCATCATGGTGAGACAACACACTGTCTCATATTTATATTTTTAGTTCTGATAACATTTTTTTTTTCAACTCGAATATTGTGATAATCACTGATTATCACACTTTTAGTATTTAACCCGACGTTGTTGGTTAAAAAGAAAACGATGTCCAAGGCAACAGGGCATAAAAAGGAACGTTTAAGAAGTTTGTTCACAATGTTGGGATTTTTGTAAAGTTCAGCATCTGTTTTCCTGAAACTGTTTGAGAATTATGTGCGTTTCAGGAGACATTCGTTTGATATTTGCTGAAAAGATTAAAATGTTCTCTTGGAATCACGATCAATAAAAGACCAAGACGCTGCAATCTATTAAAAAAATAGAGAAATATCTGCTTATCTAATGTAATTATAGAGGCGTTGTAATTAGGATCTTAAAATACAGCTCTACCCCTGGCGGAATTTGTGAAATATTGGCCTTTTTTTTCCCTTTTAAATATGGCAGATCGTGGAGGAAAGTTTTGTTTAAGGATAATGTTCGGACGAAGCCATTTATTGCTCTTTTTTTTTTTCTTCTAGTATCACCTCGAACCACGTCTGCTTTTGTTTTGTGCCACATTCTGCCTTTTGTTCTTCCTAACAAAACGATAACTCAAGTAAGGAAAGCAAAACTTACCTGTAAAAGAAGACACTCCATCCCCCTTTTTTTTGGGGGGGGTTTTGAAGTTGAAGCTCGCTGTCCTTTTTGCTTCAAGAACTTGTAGAATGAACTGATTTGAGGGCTTTCTTTAATGGAGTTAATGTAATCATTGAACTGCGCGGATCAGTCTGAATAACGTGGGCTTTTCTTTCAGCCTTATTAAAGAGCAGCCGACGCTGGTTCCGAAGCTGCTCGTTTCCGTTGCTTCGTCTTCGTCCGGATGCCTTACGTCGAGAGTTGGGATAAAAACTTCCCGTTTGTTACCTGAAGTGTTCGGCGGTGATTCCTCCTGGTGCTACCATGCAGGTCTGTCTGTCCGTCTGCAAACAGCCATGTAGTGATTAATAGACTTTACTGAGCAACTGCTGGAAAACAAAAAGTGTGTACGAGTTAATAAACAAAACACTGATCTATTGATGGTGTTGCCACTTTGTGTCGAGATCTACTGATATTTTCCTTGCGAAGAATATGCAGCTGTAAACATTTACGTCTTCATTTAAACCAAATGATAAATAGTTACAGATTGAAAACTCACCATACGTACATTTTCATTTTGGTAATTTTACATTTTTACCAGGATGACGACTGGTAAAATATCCAACTCATCTCCTACATAAGCCCAACAATAACCACACTGTAAATAAATAAGTGGCATTCAATAAGTGTCTCATGCAAGTGCATTCATGTTCTATAACTTTACCAAAGGTGCCCACACAATTAAAATAAATAAATAGATAAATATCCTTGGTCCGGTTTTATGCTTTTTTTTGGCAATTTTTTTATTTTATTTTAGCATTTTCATTTTTACCTCGGTTTTTCAATTTAACACCGTTAACCTCATTATTTATTTCGAGTTTTATTTTTTATTTCATTAAAAAATATTCAACACTTTAACTCTGTGTTTTTCTTATCGGTGTAGATGAAGTACAGTCTTATTAGTTCACTGTAAAGTTTTAATTATTACATTTGGTTGGGTTTTGGTCTCTCGGGCGCGCACGTATCACTCGGTTTTGCGCAACAACAGTATAAAGATGCGCAAATGTTGCGCACGCTGTGTCTCCTTTGCTACGAAGCGGAACCGGAAATACGGAGAGCAATGTCGAAGCGCAGAATGAATTATGTGAGAACCAGAACCAAGCAGTCTGTGTAGCTGTCCCTGACGTTTTATTTTTATGTACACTTAGCGCAGTTCTCTCCGGTTGTTCATTGCGACCTGTTAAGGTAAGACAATCCGTCCGGTTGTGAGCGGGTGAGGCTGAAACGTTCAGCCAGTTAGCACGAAAATTAGCATAACATCGCTAGCATCAGACACAACAGAGAATGGGGGGGGAGAGGTGGTGCGTTTGATTTAAGGTTGAAGGCAGCCGGAGCCAGTGTGGTTCACTCAGTTCGACTGAACAGATTGAAGCCCCGCCCAGTCGGGACAACCTGCACAACAAATCAAAGCTCCACTAACTGTTGAGAAAAAATAAACTGTCATTGATAAGTAGCAAATTAGCTGCTTTTACTACTAATATAATTAGCTAAATTCTTGTGAACGCTGGACGTTGTATACATAACGCGTTTCTGTAACTTTTTAACATTTTCCATAATAGGAAATGTGTGTAACAACACAAATTTGTCATGCAGTACCACACAGATATGATAATAGATCAGATTGCAAAAACAAATCTCACCATTAATGCAGACACGAACATTTATTTCAAAGCATCGTGGCTATTCGCCAAAATTTACCTTGAAGATATAACCTATGCTATATTATAACTACAGCTATATGTCGCTGGTCATCCAAAAATGATTGCATTTTAGATATAGTAAAAGTTTTGAATTTACTTAAAGCTGTAGGGCTTTAGTGAGACAGACTTAAACACCAAAAACTACACATCATGCACCTCAGTAGCTTAATTCACTTCTGTGTCTCTGGTCACCAGGGGAAGATGAGTGCAGAGGCAGCTGACCGGGTAGCTGCAGTGATCAGCAGTCGACCCGGTACCCCTCTTCAGACGTCCTGGTTCGAGTTTCTCCTGGATGGCACCCTGCTGGAGAAACACCTGCAAAAGTCACATCCAGGTTTCTACATCCTCCTTCATCCTCACCATCCTCAGCCTCAGCCTCAACCTCAACCTTTCTTTTCTTTTCTTGTGCTGATTGATATTGATATTTTTCTTTAGATCCAGCCCCGGTGCAGCTGATAATCCAGTTCCTGGAGCAGGCGTCGAAGCCTTCAGTGAATGAGCAGAATCAAGTGCAGCCTCCAGCAGACAACCGCAGGAACCGCACTCTGAAGCTGCTGGCACTGAAGGTAGCTGCACATATGAAGTGGGACCTGGATGTACTCGAGAAAGGGTAAGTGTGCGTGTGTGTTGACATTTTTATGAAGATATTCTGACCTCATTTCAACTGATGTCTAAATTACCTTGAGATTTGTGACTCTGTAATGTTAACTTTTAAATGATCTAAGTCTTCATGTGTACGCAGTAGAAAATTAGAGATCCAAAGTTATCAAATATGTCATAGTTTTTACCGTGTCTTCATTTATTAATTTGCATGTAAACAATTCCTATAATGACTCCTGTAATGATCTGTGTGTTTTTTCTGTCAGCTTGACTATTCCAGTGTTGAATATGTTACTGAATGAGCTGCTGTGTGTGAGCAAAGTGCCTCCAGGGGTGAAACATGTAGATCTAGATCTATCCACTCTTCCTCCCACCACTGCCATGGGTGTCATCATTTACAACCGCTGGTGAGTGAAAAAACCACATCATCAGCTGAATAAATGGTGGAATTTTTAAATTATCATAAACAAAGGCAGTAATATTACATTCAGTGCTTTATGATATTTGCAAAAATCTTTTGCGAAATTGAAATTATACATTTGAAATGGATTGTGTGCGTACATAGAAACTTAAACTCATACACATAGAATAACAACGCTTTATGACTGTGTTTAAAGGGCCATCAGAACCATCGTCCTCAGCAGCTTTCCGGAGAAACTGACCAAACCAGGACCTCACCAGATTAACATGTGAGTTCTTTTTAGGATTAGAAACTTTACAATGACCTGCTTTTGCACATAAATCTTAATTCTGATAAACGTGTCCAAATGGTGTTTAAGTGCAAGGTTTTTTAGCACATAAAGGCAACAGTGAATTTTTTCCTTTCCTAGGTTAAGTATTGTGCAGCAGGAGAAGGAGATGACTGAAAACATCCTCACTGTGGTGAGTTAATCACTTTTTATGCAAACAATGAAAGTCCTTAAAGCTGCTGTAAACATAAAAAATGATAACTGATTGCTTTGCTTCTGCAGTGTGGTAATAAACTGTCAGGTATCTCTATGCCCTCAGCTTAAAGAGCAGGCAGCAGATTCCATCAGTGTCCTGGAAGGAGCTCTGCGGCTGAAGAAAGACTTCTACGTTCACACTCTGAGGACTTTGGATCTACTGGCTGCTGATGCTGCTGCCAACGGAGAGACTGAATCTTCCACCGCAGGACTTTGCATCAGCGCAGACGAGCTGCACTGTCAGGTTGGAGGATTATAATTGCAAAATTCACTTCCAAATGAAAATTCCTTTATGTATAGGAAGGTGACTTGATCCCAAAATTGCGCCTTTCAGGTGCATTATGATTTGGGAGGTATTTTCTTCCAGCAAGGCTGCACGGACCAGCCAACGTTCGAGAAAGCCAGAGATCACTTCAGACAGACGAAGGAGCTGTTAAAGAAGGTAGGTTTTCTCATTCACGGTGGACTTCTATTACCTGACTTGCCATATTCTCGTAAGAACCTGAATAAGTCTGAGAATCTGGAAATGCATACAATGATATTCTCTCAAGTGAAGCTTTTTGCCACCAAGAAAGTTTGCGAATCTCAGTCTTTCCTGAATATCTGTCAGCTGGATTCTACTGTCCATGTTCACCTGGATGAGAAGCGTCTGGCTGGTTACTGGAACGCCTGCAAAGCTTTAACTGGAGACTGTGACCCCTCTGACTCCCAGACCTTACCCTACGACCAGATCAACAGCCTGATCAGGGTGTGCAACTACCAGGTCAGAAAACACTACAGCTGCAATGATTCATGAGTTAGTCGACTGTGGGCTGAAACTGAAACATTAGTATTATCAGTAAATTGTGTTGGTGAGCAACAGCAGTGTGCACGATCTTCTGTTTCTGAGAATTAAG
>JAPQRN010000003.1:95060-111414 GCA_037367275.1 Coranthus polyacanthus | reverse complement strand
TTCTTGTACATGTTGTTTTTCATTGGCAATCATGGTATTCCATCGTGTATAAGGACATGTTGGATATAACTGTGGACCGGCAGCGGATATGAGTGCATAAATTCTACGAGATTGTAGCTAAGATCAGCATCAGACTGCAGACATTTTAAAAGTATTGATTTGTGGAGCTTTAATGAGCGGTCTGCTGAATGTAGTCTTTGTGATATTTGATGAAACAGAAGCAGATTGGAGTGTTTTCAAAACAGACATCTTTCATTGTTATTTTTGTCTTATATCTGCAGTCATTTTTAAAAAGGCTTTCTTTATGAAAAACAATACACACTTGACTTGGAACCACGTTACTCTGAACCATAAACAGAGCTGTTTGTTCAGCGTCTGAGCTGCGTTTTTCATGTTCTCTGTTGTTTTGTTTTGGAGACAATGAAGTCGTATCTTTTCTGGATCCACAGCTTGTGTCATCTTTTCTATTCTCCCCACAGCTACATCTCTGTCTCTGCATAACATATCTGCCTCTGTCTGTATTGTTTGCTGAAGGTCAGTCTTTGACACTGGAGCGTGTGTTCTCCATTAAATGAAAGCACAGAGCTCAGATTAGCTCGTCTCTCTGAGTTTTTTTTTTCCTCTTTTCTCAGAGCTCAATCAAGACAGAATTATGTAAGATATTAAGTCAAAATAAAATCCATTGTTTTTTATAAATTGACTGTAAATGATGCTGTGAAACTAAACCTAAAGCGAGAGGTGAAATCCTGTTTGTTTAGTCAAGAAAACTCCTGTCAAAACTCCCAATGTTTTTATTAAATTCATTAAAAATGCAGCCTCTGTGCTGAGCTTCACCACATTCAAAACCACATTTAACCAAAGCGGCAACAAAGGATGAACAACTGCGTCAGATTACGACTCCCAAGGTGCATTTCAGCCACAAGCATCCAATCGCAGAGCTTCACATTCTCTGTCTCTACAAAGTGTAATCTGTGTAAGCTTTAGCTCGCTGTTTATTAGGCATTTTGAGACTTCTTCTCCATGGCAACAGCTGCTGACCCTCATGGGTATTGCAGTATGTATATTCAGTGGTAGACTTAAGATATTTACAACATTTTGTCACGGATGTGAAACCAGAACGTCTGTAGTGAAAATACAGCCTCGTATGTGCTGAGCTTGTGAGTAAGGCTGGATGGTCTGAGGTTCTTATATGGTTGATGGATTTATGTCATTTATCATATGATCTGCTTTTCAGAGGAACTGCATCGATCACATCATTAAATAAATAACATCTAGGGCTGGATGGGATATCCTCTATATACTCTACACTGTTTTGTATAAGATGTAAGGAGAGTGTGTAATATTTCTTTCCATCCATGTGCATTGTAAACCTACCACAGTTTAACAGGAGCATCTCATCAGCAGCTCTCTCTTTTCAACAGCGAGCATTTACAAAAGATGGATGGGCTTCATGGAACTGGTTCGTTTTCTGGAGGCGACTCATCCGAACAGTGTTGTAAAAACCTCAAACCTCAAACATTACCCATTGTGGTTTGTAGAGTCAGTGAAATATATGTGAACAGGAACAGATGCTTCTGATATTTACTATTGCAACTCTCATTTGTTAGTTGGTCGCCTTACATCTCTCTGGGCTGTGATCAGCTACAGCTTATCTTCACTAAACACCAACACAGCAGGAGAGTAACAACAGAGCTTTGCCTCAGACTGTCACATTCACATATATACCACATAAGACAGGTATTCTCAGACAAATGGGCAAAATGTAAATAAACTACTTAAATGTCACACTTATCCATATAATGTATATAGAAAATAATAACGTGCTGTAACTGATATAATCGTCTAAAAAGCCATAAAATATTATTACCAACATAAATTAATATAGTGAACTGAATCATTCTGATCCAAAAATATGTACAATGTAATGTGTACGATAGTTTACACCATTAAGATACACAGTCTGCTTTGTATTTGGTGTTTGAATTTACTATTAACACAAACACTATCTCATTTTGGTTTACAAATAATACACTATACTGCATATATATCGTATCGTACTGCGTATTGCCAAATCGACCACCCTGTCCGAACTTTCCAACTCCACATTCATCTTAAATGGACCCAGTACCAGCGTAAATACAGTATATTACACAGTGTTTGTCATGGGCCGTTGTTAGTCTAGTGAGTGTATTACAGTGTGTTTTTAATGGTTCTTTAGTCTGTCGGCACTAAAGTGTTCACTTAGTCCACTTTAACCTGCAGGAGTTTGTGTGACGTGTTTTTCTGACACTGAGGAAGTAAAATAAAGTTCAGTACAGTAACTCTGTGAGCTGCTGGTGGCTGCAGACTTCTCACTGAACAAAGTCTGGCTTTACATACGTGTGCTTTTCCGACACAGTCCCAACTCCGTAGAGCGTCACTTGTTTTTGACTTGGCTTTTATTTTAGTTTTAATGAATCCAAGCAAAATGTGTTGATATTTGTTCCTTAATACAAGACAGTTTGGTTATGTTTCAGAACATTTGTCTTCGTTCTCGTGGGGTTTTCTTTTTTTGCAGTGGATTGTAGAAGGACAAAAGATGGATCCTCCAGTGACAAATTACCTACATGAAAATCAACACGCTAATTATGTTTGGAGCTAAATGTAATTGAAGCTGCAATTTAGTTACTAATGATCGTAATTTCCGCAAGACGAGATCGTTTCTTCCTCCTTCTTGTATCCTCATTTCTCTACACATTTCCCTCTTTTTCCAGTTCCCTTTTCCTCCTCTCCTTCCTCTCTCATTCACACTCATTTCCTCCTTCCTTCGCTTACACTAAATCCTTCCACACCTCCACACATGTCTGTGCTCTTCCTCTCTAATTGACAGTAAATTCCCCCTCTCTCCTCCTCCTCCTCCTCCTCCTCCTGCTCTATATGTGCTGACGGTGGACTTTGTTGTTTTCCCTGCTGGCTCGCCTCCGGGACTTTCACCCCGCTGGTCCGGCTCTCTCGGGTGCAGAGGAGACCCGGGGGTCACTCTGTCACCTTCACACCGCATTCATCCAATCATCCATCTGTGCGTCCTCATCCCTCCATCCATCTCTGTGTCTCCTGGATCATCTGAAGAACAAAAACACCCTGTGCTATAGGAGGAGCATTAACATGAATCTGCTTTAAACATCACGGAACGGACGGAAGGCGAAGACTTCAGTTCATACATGTGTGTTGTTACTTGTAAACAAAATTCCACAAATGCATTGTGTGTATAGGACTTCAATCTAGCTCCCAAGTCGTCACATTCAGCAGCTTATTCATGAGCCCTTCACGTCTGTTTTCAACACTTGCTGTAGGGTCACGTTTAGGTGTTCAGGTTAGTCTGACAGACGTCTAGACACGTCACGGTTTGGTTTAGGCATAAAAACTACTTGGTTATGGTTAGAAAAAGGATTGGAGGAAGGGCCAAAATAAGACAAAGAAAGAAAACACGATTTAAGTCTAAGGACTTACATTGACTTGTGGTTCCCTGCACGTTGAAACTTGATGCTAAAGGATAAGGCTGAGCGATAAAATGATAATCAAAAGTTATTGTGATATATGTTTTTTATTGTGATATACATTTTGTTCACATTGTCAGCTAAATCACTTTCAAAATGTTTCAGTATTTTCATCTTGTTGAATAAAAACTCGGATTCTACTGATTTTATTTCATTTTATTTAAGACAAAAAAAGACCTGAATCATCAGTTTCGTCTCATTGTGTTTTTTAAGACTAGTTTGTCTTGTTGCGTCTTATGTTTTGCTGCATCTTTTACATCATTTTCATCTTGTTGCATCTTTTATGATGGTTTCTCGTGGCACCTTTTATGTTTTGTCTTCTTACGTCTTTTAGAACATATTCTCTTGTTGCGTCTTTTACGGTGTTGAAAATAGACACAAAAGACAGAACGTGACGACCTGGGAGTGAGAACGTCAATCTGGTAATGATGTGATCAGCTGGAGTCTGGACCAGGTTTTTGACGACGCTCTGGATCTATAAGAATGAATGAAAGAATGATGAATAACAGGAGCTCGTTAAACATTCTGTCTTTACGTCCGTCAGCCATCTGTCATCTCTTCACTGTCCTGATTCCTCAGATACCATTTTTTTTTCCATCTGCATCTGAAGTAAACGAGCTGACAGTCATTTCCACCGACGGCCAATGAAACGTCCCCCCCCCCCTCCGCTTCCCTCTGACACCCATAATGCACTGCTGTACATAAAGGTTCATCCTGTTCTCTGATGTCTGTTTGCTGGGGCTCGGTTTCAGATCAGGCTTTTTTTTTTTCTTCTCTCCACTTGACATTTAAAGTGATTCAGAGTGTTTTCGGCGTCTCCTCGGTGCGTTCGAGTCTCTCTCTGCAGATTATTGGACGTGATGTGAGTTTCTCTTCGGTTTACTCAGATGACACTGTGAAGTTATGAAACACTCGGCGAATGTGCAGTCAGCAGTTTTCTCTGCTCCACTGAAACGACGCCCTTGAGATTTAACTTTTTTTCCACAATCATTTTTCACATTTAAAGCCTTTCACAGATTCAGGATCTTTACATATGGGAGGAGGAGCAGATGTCACTTTCATTATTTTTTACCAGGTCACTGACACAAATAGTTTCTCAAACATGTCAGGAGGGATTTGAAGTAAAAATAGACTCAGCAGTCTAAACCGACGCGCTCCTCATCATAACTCACGCTGTCATGTTTAGTACAAAAAACGCTGCTGCTTGGGTTTTTCTCCTCCCCTCTTGTTGTTTTTCTCCCGCCGATGCCGTTTCTAAATAATCTGATGAATAATGTGTCGTGAAACTCTTCAGGTTGTCGATAAACGTCTCGGTGACAGATTCCTCCGCTGTTCTCCTGCTGCTGACTGATGACTTTCAGATAATGTTTTACTTTTCTGTCGAGCAGCAGGAAATTGAACTCATCTCTTTTTTTTTTCCTCTCATCACGTCTTATTTTTCTTGTGTTGTTTCCAACTCGCAGTCTGTTGTGTGTTCAGCTGCTTTATTCAAATGCGTTACTGCGGCTGAATGAACTGTGAACATACGGCGACATGTAGAGCTCATTTAAACCACGGTGAGTCCAAATGACTGATAACATATGCACATCACAGCTTCGTCACAACCCCATTAATTCTGCAGGTTGAATAAAAACACTGATCACATTATTACAACCAGAGCAGCTCAACTTATTTTTGAATATTTCTTGATTTTTTTTGAAGAAATTACAAGTAGTCTCAAAGTTTCAGAACCAGAAATATTAGGTTTGGATCCACATTAGTGTTTTAAAAAGTAAATTGTTCCGAGACAACATTTCATTTGTTTTTTGTGAAAAAGCCAGTTAATGACGACACCGTTATACCGTTTGTGGTTTGGTTTAATACAGAAAACGTCTGATTTAGATGTGATTAAAACAATGACAATGTATTTATTAATATTTGAACCAAACCAGGATCTTTTCCGAATCCGAACCAAAGCACTTTTTTTAAAGCTAGAATATTTATGTAAATGCACCTCCTGCTCATATCTGTGGTCTGACGTTAGATGGTCCGGGTTCATCTGGATCCCCTCAGGAGTATCACAGTGATCCTTTTATGGTTTATGGTTTGGAACCAGACCCAAACCCAGTCCTCGATGAGGTTAAGGCTGTGACCAGTCTTAGCTACAGAGGAATGTGACTGAGAGCAAAGACAGAGTGTATTGATTCTCAGAGGACGACGTGGTCCTCAGGATTCGAACCTCCCTCCTCGTTCCCGCCTCCTGCCTCCTGCTGTTTTCAGATGCACAAATGCGTCGCTAAATGAGCGGATTACCATGTCATTATGGAGGTTTGAGTCAGCAGCACTCTGCACTGCAAAACAAAATCTCCTTATCCCCTGAAGGAGGAGAGAGCTAATATCCTATATTTAGGTTAGCATTAAGGGCCATTACCTGACACACAAAGTGCTTTATCCGGATCGTCTGTTCTCTCTTTCCTCTCATATGAATGGAGGAGGGAAACGTATCATCCTTCACATCAGAACAAGTCCAAACATTTGAGCAAAGGGCGGGTCAGGCCTGCAGCAGAAAGTCAAATGTGCACTGTGGTGGGATGCTGCAGACGGAGGGAGGGAGGGAGGGATGGGCTGTTTGGAAGATTAAAAGGTGTGTTTTCTGACCTTTTGTGTGTGAAAATGTTTTGTGCTGCAGCGTCTGCTTCAGTTTGGTTTAAAAAAAATCAAATCCTTTTGACCTGCAGAGATAAAAGTGCAAAGCGGTTCTTCTTGTGGGATTCCAGAGTTCAGAGCTGAAGTCCGGCAGCGGATTCACGATAATAAAGCAGAGGCGCTTCTGATTAAAGACGAGGCTTTCCCATTGGCTCTCAGGCTACTTCACATCACTGAAGAGTTTTAACTCATTTTACAGTTGAAGTATAGTTAATGAGCTCAAGGGGACGTTGACACTCGTCACATTCTCTCATCAGTTTCATCATGTTAGGAGACTGTTACACACTGGAGATGGTGAGACGAATGACACGAACACGCAAAATACTGTATTCATGAAAGAAAAATAACTGACTGACTGTTCATCAGAAACGGTGAAAATGGTAAACACAGCACAATGAAAACTCACGCCACGCTGTTTTCTGTTGTTCTGTTGATATGCATGAACTTTGTGGTTTAAGCAGCTCAACGCCTTTCATTTGTATGAATAAGTGCATGTTTAGAAGGAAGGGTTTGGTTATGGATATGGAGCAATAACAAACTCTGTGAACACAGGAGACACTGACGAGACAGGATTAAATGATTTAAAAGACGCAACAGAAGATAAAAATGACATAAAAAACAAAAACCAGGTAAAAGACAAAACAGGATTAAATGTAAAAGAGACTTTGAGAGGCAGTGTATTGACAGAGGAAAAGTGAGTTGTGTTTGTTTCTGTACATTTACATTTGAATAGTTTGTCTCGTGTCATGTGTTGCCGTCTTAACTAACTTCACTTCTTAGTGTCAGAAGTGATTATTACCACATTCAGGCAAAGTGCATTTAACTCAGCATTGTTTTAACGATGAATCAGATCCTGAGGAGACATAACGTTGATTTGTTGGAAAAGTTTGAGAACCACTGCTCTTAAATATTATTGATCCTTATGATGTGACGGTGTTTTGGTTTGGTTTGGTGTTTCCTTTCACTTTCTCCTCATCATCAAAGTCTCTTCGTCCTCCTCAAACATCGTCTTATTTGTCCTTTTGAGTATTAGTTTGGTCTCTCTGACCCTTTTTGTCGTCGCCGTCTCTCGTACACCTGGTGAACGGGATGTTCGACCTCCTCAGTCTCCGTAAGTTGTGCTGAATGTGTGGCGGCTAAATGCCTCCCATGTAAAATATGATGAGATTGAAGGCGGTTAATAGAGTTGCGGCTGTGATTAGCCTCGGTCCTGCCGCCTCTGTTTGCCAGCTGACATGATAGCACTTCCTGCAGCAAAGACCCTAATTAATTGTTCTCATTATTTGTTTATTTCTGCCTGCAGCTATTTTTCATTTCCTGTCTCCGCTCGCTATCGTGCATCATGTCACTCACACTGTTCCCTCAACGTTCAGCTCTTAATTCTTCATTTGTCATATTTCTTTTCTTCCCTTTCTTCCCTCCTCATGTTTCCTTTTTCTCTTCCCGTCACCTCTTTGTGTCTCAGTTTCAGAGTTTGTTTGAGCTGCTTAAGACACATTTGTGAATAGTGTATTTCCTCAAATAGCAACAAGACTAGGATGTGAAAAATATCCTCACATTTACAGCGAGCAGAAACCAGAGAACGTTTAGCATTTTCTTTCTGGAGAAAAATCACTGAAACCATGAATGAGTCATCAAAGTTTCTGTGGATTTATTGATTAATCAGTGGTACTTCACAATAACGCAAGAAGAACAGGAGAAAATGAGCAGAAAAGTAATATTTAAAAGCAGAAAAAGATAAAAGACAAACAACAGGCAATTCATTCATATTTCATCTCAGCTGAAGCGATGACTCAGATCATTGATCAGTTGTCGTTTTTAAGCAGATGTTTGAAGATGAGTTTTTGTTCTGTCTGATCTGATATGATTTTGGGGCTTTTAGACGTTAAATAGAAAAACTTCCCAGACTTTTATCACACAGAAGACACTGATGTTTGCCTTTCTTCTAACTGAACCAGATGTCACAGTAAGACTAAAAACATCAGACACAGAAATCAAACAGGACATGATGTATGAAAACATATGTACAAACTAAAGGAACCAGGTCTTTATTTGAAGCAGGTTTGTGTTGGATTCAGACCTCTCTGTCTGGTTCCCTCTGTTTGATAAGTTACATTTTCATCCGGTTAAGTCGTACGTCTACATAAAAATCATCATAGAAAAGTTGACGAACATAATGCATTTTATCTGAACCGTCTCGTCCTACCTCCTGGATCCACCTCGGCGTCTCCTTTCAGTGAATGGAAGTTGGATTTTCTCAATGACTGCACAAGGTTTCAAGTGTCTAACGTGAGAATCTGTGTGAAAATCAGAAAACACGTCAGTATTTTTGGTGCATAATACAAAAGTAAAGGTTTTTGTCATTTACTTTTAGGACGACACAGTTAAGTGTGAATATTGTGTTTATTAAAGGAAAGTGGTAGAAATGATCCATAAACAGTCAGTTTGTCCTTGATGCTTTGTGTTTTTATTGAAACAATGAACTGATGGTGTGAAGAGGTTTGAAAAAAAAAACATTTCAAAGAGAGCGAAAAAAACCTGAGTCTGAAAAAAAGACATTTGTACCTGCAATTCTGTGTAGTTTTAGTTTGTGATGCACTGTTTGTAGTATTTGTTTAGTTATTTTTATTTCAGTTTTCATTCCTGAAAGTTCAAACCAAGGTTGATGTTTTTGCTGTAAGACTCTAATGTTGGTAGTGGACTAACAGGTGTTTATAGATGGGATGTTTTCTACTGAAAAATACATGTACAAAGGACATGGTTCAGATGTTGGTCCATTGCTTAGAAGGAAGGAAGAACAGATATAAATTAACAAAATATATATATAAGTATTTAAATGGCTTCAGTTACACCTGACGTCGAAGTGTTGTAGCTTCTTATAGCGTTATAGCCTTGTATAACTTCTTGTGATTGGTCGGAGATTTCAAACTATCCAAAAAGTGTTTTCAGACCCAGACTAGCTCTTTAGGTCGGACCAGACACCGGCTGTTTGGTCCAAACCGTGGTCTGGGAAAAATGATGATGTGCTTTTAAGTCTTGACTTTCTCTTGATCTCTGATTTTACTTGAGTTTTCATTTCTTTGACACGTCCATTGATTGGGTTTCACACACCAAATTGTTTGTTTTCTTGTAAAAAAACGACTACTTCATGGCTTGTCTGTTTCATTTCTTTACTTTATCAGTTGGGTTTTTGAAAAATGCTATAAAAAAAGAAGACAGTTCAACTCCACCGAACCTGATTTTTGTGCAAAATCAGCTGATTCATTTCATCGTCCGATAAGTCGTTCTGCTCGGTTACGATTATGATCTTCATCATCATCTGTAATAACTGAACATTTCTCTGCTGTCTCTCATTGGCGACTTCATCATTCACTCCTCATCTCTCTGTTTTTGTTTCCTCCATCGAGTCGACTCGAGCCAATTTAAAATCCATTTAGGGATGTGATTTAAATTCATGCGGGATGCCTCATTGACGAGGCGGAGATAAACATTTAGTGAATGAAGCGGCGTCACCGTCCGCACAGAGATGAAAATGCGGAGCAGATGCATGATGGGATGCAGCAGTGTTGGATGTTTGAAAACACAAAAAACATGCAGAGCTAATGGAAAAGTCCCAGAGCAGTCGCTCTAATCTACTTTGAAGACTTGGACTTGTTTCAATCTGTTTCCCTCCGCGACGTGTCAGAGGCTTTTCTGTCTCAACAACTGTTTTCTTTTCAGATCTTACACATTTTTCTCACCTCTGTCCACCTTTCTCCCCTTTCACACACATCAAATAAAAAATAAAACAGGCTATAAACAATGACTTCAAATTAGTTCAGATTGTGACACATAGCAAATAAAAGTCGATTCAGCTTCAAGGTCGTGTCATATTTCTCACTCTTTGCGGTTTCATATACATGATATGCCATTTTCAGGTGCATTCAGTCGTACTTTTGGTTAAAAAACAGGCAAATGTCATTTCAAATGACATGAAACCAACATAAATACAAAATGTACATTTTAACAAACCTAATCCATGTTTTTAAGAGTTTTGAGTCGCTCACTGACCCATATATAATGCATCAAATGGCAACCTTTATGTTTAATATTATACATGGTCCCTTACAAATGAATTTAATTAAATGAAATTAAATATACCAACAAACAACAAACAGGCTGCAGTCCATCGTGCTCCGTCTCATTTTTAATGGCTTCAGCTTTGACTGGTGTCTTTCCTCTTCCCTCTGCCCTTGTTTCTTGTCACATCACATCGATTGGAAAAAAGGCACAAAAGCCTCGTCAGAATATTTTAACAGGAGCTTTTTTATTGATGTCATCTCACGGGGAATCATGCACCTCAGGATGGGTTTATTTTCCTGCTCTTTAAGGCGACATTGTGCCTCGCTGATGTTTTGTGTGGTATTTATGACCTTTGGGGGGAAAAAAAGTCATGTTTTTTAACCAGTAGCAAGAAAACAACATCAATAACATTATCCTTTGTGGACTGACACTTTGAACATAGACATATATACGGAGACATAGACTCCACATCGGAAACACACTTCAGCACACCAGCAGACTAGATAATACAATACCACACAATGCTCACATTAGCTAATCTAGTTCAGGTCGGGTATTCATGGCAGCATCTAGTGGCCGTCAGTGGTATTACACTTTTTGATTTCAAGCTACAGTTATTGACCCTTGCATATATGTTGTTAGTCTGTAGTAATGACTCCCTCTGTCCTGCAGGTGGCAGTAAAGATATGAGTTCTATAAAATGAAGTGTGTTAATGTTTGATTCCTCCCGTCCTGCAGGTGGCGGTCCAACGCCTACTGACATGATGACGTATAGTTTAATATCTGTTGAACATTGGTGGTAATGAGTCCTCCCGTCCTGCAGGTGGCGGTCCAGGCAGCCCGCAGACCATTCTCCATGAGGAGCAGTGGAAGATGCCGGCTCTGCCAGCTCTGCTGCTGTCGATTTACGTCGTCGTCCTGCTGACCATGGCACCGCTCTCCTTCAGCCAGGCCAACACCCTCTCTGCCCTTCGCATGGGTGAGTCCAACCTCCACACTGTGCTTTTAAATACTGTAAACACTGCCAAGTCTCAACTTCACACTTTAATGAAAAGGAACCAAAGTCTCTTTTACGTCTAATGGATGTAACTCAAGCTAGTTTCTTAATAATAATAATGGCTGAATTTCAAAAAGGAAAACAGCAGCTGACATCAGTGAAAATAAACAGGAACCAGGTTAAATAAAACTTAATGAAACTGGGAGGAAATTAAAGGAAAATGATGAACTGATCAGGTAGATTTTCTGGATTAAAACACACAAAACAACATGGACATGGGCTTGATGTTGCAAAAGTTGAAAAGTTCTCTCCAAAAACATCCCCAAACAAACAAACAAAACAGGATATTCCTCATATATGTACAATAATGATAAGAGACATTTGTATAAGTGCTGATGGGACAACTACAACTGTTTTCATCAGTTTTTAGAGCAGGTTAAGGTTTCGTATGTGTTACATCTTCTCAACTAAAACGTTCAAATGGGTAACATGAAGTCACTATAAAGGTAATGGTGAGTTGGGAGGTGTGGGCGTGGCCAACGGGTGGGGACACTAATCTACATGATGTCAAGGTAAATCCATGTGTATGAGGAGACATGGATACAGGACGCCATCTCTCAACCTGGCTGTCACTTCCTCCAGTGGCCACTCATGGTACTGCAGCCAAAAAGCATCACGTCCATAGACATCTATTGCCAACAGTAAGTGTATACATGGCTTTTTCACCTAACCGTCCAGCCCTACATGTGTCCCTGATAATTAAAGCTGCAGTGCTTGATAGGTTTTGAGCAAAAATTCCATAATACCTTTCAACATATTGTAATCCATGAGGTCTGAGAGGACACGAGACTTCTGCATCTACTCTGTGACTGCGTTTTCAGGTTGTAGAAAATTTACTCCGTGACGCAGGCTTTGTCTAATCACAGGTGTTTTCAGACAGGTTGGGGTTAAATACGTGATTAACAGCTGTGATTACGATCGCTGTGATTACGATCGCTGTGATTACGATCGCTGTGATTACGATCACTGATCAGATTCAGTGAGATGTGACTCTACTGCTTTATTCCGTGGGTCGACATGGAAGCAACGTCAGGTTCACCTATCTTCATATATTTTTGATTTGGACTGAGAGGAGAAGCTGCAGAAGGAAGCTTTGAGATTTCAGCTCCAGCTGCTTTAATCCCAAACATATAAAACTACAGAGTTGTGTTGGAGTCAAACCCACCTAAACCAAGACCAGATAAAGAGCAAGGGCATCGTGGGAACCGTGTTCAGTACACAAGAATATGTGTAATTGAAGAACCAGCTCATTTTCTGACCATAAGACTGAAATGACAATCATCTTTAAGGTGATTAAAGAAATCTATGAGCATCTAACAGCCTGTGAGTAAAACAGGAACTATTATATCAGATTACAGTCATGATGTCAAGGCAGTTAAGTGACATCCTGAAATAAAAGTCCAACACAAGCAAAAATAAAGCTGATTCTGAGACAAGACCGAGAGCTTTAAAAAGAGGTCTGGAGTCCGGTCTCAAGACTACAACACTACCGTGGCATTACAAGGGATTAGGTCACAGAAATGGTTTTATATCAGCCTCCTCTTTGAGGCCTGTCGAGGCCATGGTACCCGGTGTATAAATCCAAAAAAGTAAATATTTTAGGAGCTGGGAGTTTATTTCTTTCCCTCTGCATCTATGTTTTATTACCTCTATTCCCTCATGCCTCAGAGTGGAAATGTTGTGTTTTTCCTCAGAGACGTGTTTGGCCACAGGACTGGATGTTGTATTGTTTCTGAATGCACCGCAGCGTTCAGAAATACGAGTTGTTAGAAATCTGGTGGTCTTCCTGATTGAGCTCCAGTCCACATAAGCATCCCAACATATATGTGACGCTGACGGTATATTACTCTATGAATCTATGAATATAAAACCATAACCACATTCTGTGTGATGATTCTTGTCTGTTAACGTCCCCTCTGTGTTCAAACACTCCTCCTTCCTTTGTATCCTCTGCTCATCGTTTTGTTCCTCCTCTAACTGTTCGCTGTCTGTGTTTACATCTGGATTCCTCTCACACTATCTCTTTTCTTTGTTTGTCTTCTTACGAGCCCCTGGAGGCTTCGCTTCATCTCTGCCGCTCGCTCGGCTGTTTCTTCTTCCCGACTCGTTTTCCTTTCCGTCCCATTTTGAATCATTTGTAAGCGCAAATAAACTCTGCCGAAAACTGGATCGGGTGATCGTCTGCGTGACTTCCCTCATGATTCGGCCGCGCTCAGCTATCAGCCTTCCTCTGTTCCCACCATCATCATCCCCACGGAGGAAGATTAACTCTAATAACAGCAGAGACTGGAGGAAAAGTTCAGCTCTGTCCTCTCCTCGCAGCAGATAAGAGTTTCTCCATCCATGTCTCAGCCCTGATGGCCTCCAGTTCAAACCCACAATGCTTTTACGTCACGTGGCTTCAGCAAAACGGGCAACACCTTACTTCACGCTTCCATGGCAACCGGGTGTAATGGCTCACCTTTCAATCTTCCATCTATAACAGCCAACTTCTCCACAGACACTCACCCATACCTACTATCACAGGTTTCTTTTATCTGTAATGAGTTGAAATGCAGTGAAAATAACTGAAGTCACATCTTTACCTTCACTCACAATAAAAGTACAAGAAAAACCCATGAGCAGGATTCATCATTAAATGAATAGACCTGGAATACATTTTTAAGGCCAAGTCATATTCCAGTATTCCATGTACAATTAAAGTATGAGGAACAGTCATTTGTTTTTAATAATCGGTCGGTGCCGAGCTGCCATTTTCTAGCGGCCGCTTTTCCCCCATTATACAGTCATTTTCCGTAGTATCCTCAGAACCCGACGGAGCCGAGAGCCCCTTTTTTCTTTTGCTCTGATTAGCAAATCTACGTTTAAAGCCAGGTTCAGACCAAAGATTCATGGTGAGATGAATCCCGTTTAGAACGTAGCAGGTACAGGTTGCAGCGGTGGGATCGTAAGTAAAGTTAAGTAAAATTACGTTATAGGTTGCAGAAACAGAAAAAAGAAGATGAAGACGTGTGAGATACTGTAGAAACATGTCGGACTCTGGAGGCGACCTGCTCCCTCTGTAGACGTAAACCACTCCTTCTAAGGGAACGAAAACACAACAACTTATTTTCAGTTGATTATACGCTAATGAAAACATTATCATGAATATTAAAATCCATTTCTCCGTCCTAAATCTTACACTGGACTTTTAAACAAACCGGACATTATATTTTCTCTAAAAGAAGAACAAACAACTGCTCTTAACGACAAATGTATTCACCAACTTAACAACTTGCACAAGTGTCAACCGTTCCTTGCTCTGATTGGTTGTGGGTCTGTCCAATCGCATCCAGAGGCAGTTTGGTCTGTGCATGTTGATAACGGTCCTTGAAAATCAAAACTGAGCTGAGAGGTTCCAAACTAGCTCTCATTTGAGACTTGGTCTACCAGTCTAGGCGCCTTTCCTTAGGTTTTTGTGTAAAAAAGTCACACTATATTATGCTGTATTCCGGATATTTTCACAGTTTTACTTTATGACGGGGAATTGCAGCCGTTATACCACACCAGACTCCTTTGACAAAAACGGTCATTTTACCTCACACATGTTAGTTAGGATTTGAAATAACCCTTTAAAACGCCGTCATCTACTGCAGTAAACACACTGACTACAAGTACCTCATGCAACCCCACTTCAGAATCGCAGAAGTAACCGTGAAACTTGCACAGACAGCCATTCACATTATTTTGTCCACCCTGTCAGGATGTAAAACAGGAACCTCCTGTGCTGGAAATCAAGAAGACATGAATAAATCTTTAAGTAACAAAGTCATGCAGATACTTTCTCCTGCGGCAGGGTTACACATAAATATTGTAGTGAAGGATTTTAACAATTCAGCAGCATCAGTGTCCTTCAGCCGCCGCATGAATTATTTCAGCGGCGCGCTATCAGTCATTCTGAGCAATCATGAGCTTATGTTCCACATTAAGTATCTCCAACGGCAGACACACTGTAAAAAAAAAAAAACGACAGCTTTTAACATTTATACTTTAAAAATGAGTTCATTTTTTTCAGATCCCGTGAGTCCATTAGTCATTTTAAAAGGGAACATGTCAGGTTTTATCTCAAAAGGTAAATGTCTCTGCGTACCTGTTAAATCTGCCAACGTCAAACTTTAGAAATATCACAGGACGTGGGAGACAAGATCCAGTTAAAACATGTTCCAGTCACAGAAAGCAGAGAGGTAAACAAATCATCTGCTGCCCAGAGCTGTAATTTAACTGATTTGTCTGTTTGAGAAAAGCACTTACATTTTACAAAGTCGCCTGCAGCTCGACTTGAACAGAGTGTCTCAGCTAAATGACTCCAGCATTTGATGGTGCCAGGAGTTTTATTCATGTCTTTAAAATGTACAGTAAAGGCGTTTTCACCAGAGACAGAAACATTTAGAGAGACTTTCTGAACAGAAACCAGTCAACATTAAGCTCTAACATTAAAAATATGTAAAATGCTGCCGATCACATGAATGTCAAACCTGGACCTAAAGGTAAAAACATGTAAAGGTGAAACCACGTTTTAAAGTTAAATCCGCCAAAAGTTTATAAAATGATCACAAACGTTCAGGATGTGAAACGGCCGAGTGAACTACAGAAACCAAACTTTATTTTCCATTATTTAAAGGTGATTTTATGAGGAGCCTCTTCTCATATCAGGAGGAAACACACATTTAGTTATTAAATATTGTATTCCCTGCCATACTGCGAGTGGCTCTGGGGACGCATTTACAGAAAGACAGTGATCCACATCTCTTAATACATCCATGTGTGGAGTATAAAATCCAGATAGAACGGGTCTGCAGAGTCCTGATGCTCCGAGTCAGAGGAAGATGTGGAGACAGATACGAGGAGCTTCAGGAGACTCGGCTCAGTTCAGACACTATCTGTGTTTACACACACTGCGACCACACACACACACACACACACACACACACACACACACACACACACACACACACACACACACACACACACACAC
>JAPQRN010000003.1:33454-65149 GCA_037367275.1 Coranthus polyacanthus | reverse complement strand
AAAGCTACACAAAAATATCTGACATATGTCACATTTAATCACGTAAACTGTATTTATGTCC
The DNA here is from genome assembly GCA_037367275.1 of Coranthus polyacanthus. Lineage (NCBI taxonomy): Eukaryota > Metazoa > Chordata > Actinopteri > Kurtiformes > Apogonidae > Coranthus > Coranthus polyacanthus. The sequence continues at coordinate 65,088 of JAPQRN010000003.1, read as the reverse complement.
ATGAGTTGTAGAACTTTACAACTTCCTTAGTTTAGTTTGATTTATTTCTTGTTTTTCTCTTTGCAGCTTATTTATTTATCTGATTTTATTCCTGACATGAATTAATTTCCCCCATGTGGCGATCAATAAACAGTAGTAAAAGAGCCACAGTGATCTCTACTGGTGACCAGCGTTAATTACAACATAAGGAGAACTTTTAACTATTTGAATGAAATAAACAATCTCATGCTATACATTGTGTAAATACATTAAAAATGAGAGTCTAATAATATATTTATTGGTTTTTAAGTCAATATATTTTGATGTGCGTTGTACTTTTTGGCTTTTCAGGCTGAAATGCAGGTATGATGCATGAAAATGTGGAGATTTGCTTGAAAACATACCATTGTATTTCAAAAACGTGATCTAAAAGTGACTTAATGAGGATGAAACAGTAAGTTCAGCCTAGAAGAAGGCATCCTTGTATAATCCTGCTACCCTTTTATAATTGATAAGACAAATATTTATTTGAACTTTTCAGGCACAGACAGAGTCAGTGAACTCTTGGTCTCATGTTTACAGCAGCATCCATAAAAAGCACAGTGTAAAGACAGGAAGTGTCCCAGTGTTAGGGTTAGCCCTAAATCCCCACCACCAAGAAGGAAACTTTCTTCTCTTGTAATCTGACCTAATCTGACCTTTGACCTTTATGCTGAAAAGGTTGGACAGCCGTGTCCAAGTTCAGTGACTAATGTATTACTCAGTGTGTGTGGATTATAGTAACCTGCCCCTTATACTGTTACTAATATGTCACTTAATCCCCCACCATTGCTCTGTTGTAGTTTGTGAAACACACTAGGTAGGTTCAATATCATCTTAGTTAACACTTAACACTTTATATTAAGATACATATTCACCCTAACTAGTTGTTTATTAACATACATATCAGAAGAATATTACCTTTTTCGTCATTGTAAAGAGCTTATTAATGCCTTAGTCTTTTTCCCAGATCATGAAATGGGTGAAACAAATGTAAAAATGTAAATTCACTTTTTTCGACATGATATAACTCCGTCATCTCATGTTGTGTGTGGACATTACATGGTGTAGATGTTTTAAAGCAGGGGTTTTGAAGAAATTACTGATGCCTTTTAAAAACTTTTAAGGTTGGGATCTGTGTACAGATTAATGTGGCGTTTCTGTGAGCTGACTGTCTTTGAATGTATTTCTTTCTATTTATTAACTGCATTAACTACACCACCTGCTGCTCTTTCTTCAAACTGACAAATCTAATCTCACAGAGTAACTGATATTTGATTTGACATGTTTTTCTGTCTCACCTGACTTTACCTGATCTATTAAGGCCTCACCATCTGGTAAATTACGTGGATTAATTCTGTTCTAAAGTAAACAGTTCAGAATAATTTGTCACTACTCCTATTTAACTCAGGTCTGGATTTCATGTCAGTGAAGATTCATCATCAGACTTGTCACCTCTGGGGCTGCTGTCATGAAAACCCACCACTCAATGAAGTGAACATGAAGGGGGTGTTTCCCTGCAGACAGAGTCTCAGAGGTTTAGCTGAGGTGTTCAGCTGGTTGTAATCTGCACCTTCATCACTAGATGTCCCTAAATATCACATGTCATTTATCACACCATCGTGCCATGTTTCCTTAACCTAAACTTCATCTTTTTCAGATGAAAATGATGCTGTTTCATTAATCCACTCAAGAATTACTTGAAAATGGTAATTAGACGTGATTTGAAGTCATTGGGTTTTCTGGTAAAATGTAGGATCTCCATATTTGTCCCTCATATTTCTACCTTCATGATCTTTTACCCTTTGGCTGCCTGAACTCCCTCTGCTCTCTTTGACTACACACTGGACGCCATGACCCCAGAGTGCAGATTAAACGTTCCTTTTTGGAACAGATTCCTCAAGGTCAATCCAAAGAGCTTTGATACTACTTATCAGACACATTCTGGTAACCAGTGATTTTCCGTTGCCTGTATCTACTCTCTGTCTGCTTTGCATTGCTGCCAAATCCTCCTTACACCACCTTCACATATTCCGCTCCCTCTCTCCACCTCCTTCTGCTCTTCCATTTTAATCCTGCACTCCCATCAATCAAAGGATTCCCTTTCCTAAAACCTGATCTAAAACCAGGTTGTGGGTTAAAGGTGGGATTGTGAGAGCAATAGGTTCATCTCAAGAGCCATGGGACGAAAACTGCTAATCCAATAAATCCAGACTCTGTGGCCTGAAGACAAAATCTCCTTTCTAAAAGGAGAAAGATCAGGATGAAATGATTCACTGCTGAAACTCAAAACTCACCACACATTTAAAACAGTTAATTAACCCTGGAAACATTTTAGCTGTTGGGGCAGAAATAACAGTAACAATAATTTTGTTATTGTTATTTCTATTTTTGAAACCTGGTATTATTATTGAGATTACACATTTACATTTTTACGTATATAAGTGTTGATTTTAATCTGATTTCATGTCGTTCCTGGCTGTACTTTTACTCTTTTGTATATTTTATAATAAACAATATTTAAAAGGCTTATTTACATTGTTTAACACTGATAGTCAATAAATAAACATTTTTTTAAAGAAACAAAGTATCAGTCAAATGATTTTTATGTAAAATATAATTAGTGAATGAATATAACAAATGTGACAGTGGAAACTTTACCTAAATTCTTCCAAGCTGTAATCACAATTTACTGAATAATATATTGAACAATTCCCTTTACTAAATAAAAACCTGCTTTAAAAGTATCTGATTTAGTAAGAGGTGACTTTGGGTTTGTCGACCTTGCCAGCTCCTCTGGCAGGCCCCAGCAGGCAGATGGTGAAATCCAGATCACCTGTGGATCCGTGGCTGAAGGTGCCCAGACGGAGGCAGGGAGCTGAAGTTAGGCCTCAACACGTCAGACGAGGAATTAACTTGTGTGAGTTTTAAGGTCCAGAGAGATCAGCGCTGTGCCAACAGTGCTTAACGTGCATGCTGCTCTATACTGGTCCTGAAATGAAAGCGGTGTGTGGGTGGAAGTCTGCAGGTAAAGTTATGTCATCTTAATCAGATTGACTACACATACACACACGCTTAGAAGCTGTTGTTGTTTGGTGATATTATCTAATGGGACTGCATCTTAATCCAATGACATCATGAGGTTAGATCATAGTAAAAGTAGATCATAGTGTTATAAAACTTAACATACAACTTTCAGAAATAACAATTAGATTTAGCTAAAAGATAAATAAATATGTCTAATAATTATCGAATTAAACAACCCATTCACAACATGTCATATCATCATTTCTACATATATGGACATCAGTGTTACAGTGTTTAACACTTTTCAACCACGTCTCTCAGAAATTACATTCACTTATAAGTATTTCATGATTTTTATGGTTAAGTTTACACACGGACAGCACTTGGCAACAGTTGGTAAAGATACCAAGGTTTGGTTAAACACAAAAAGTCTTCAAAGATGTGACAGAAAATTATAACAGAATGTTAAATATTAATAAATAATATATTTATTAATATTTAACCCAAACCACGATCTTTTCCTAACCCTTATCAATGCACTTTATTGCCTAAACCTAAAAGAGCCATGAGAGGATGACACATCCCCCTGATGTTTGAGTTCACCCATTGACAGAGGAGTTGAGTAGTATCTTGAGTAGTTTACAAGTATTTTACGGGAAAAATATCGAATGGTTTTGTATTTCTGCTCTGGAAACACAATAATCACGGACAAACTGACAGAAATGCTGAGTGCCACATCACCTCACATTATATCTAATACTTATTCATATCAACCAAACCATGACCTTTTCCAAACCTCAACCATAACAAAAAACGTACAGGAGGTGGGATTCAAACTCTGACTCTGTGATGTCAAAGTCCTAGATTTTGAGTCTCCACCATCCATCCAAACCCCACTTTCTAGTAATTGACTTGGTTAAAACACTAGAACATTGATATAAATGTTATGAGAAATGTTGACATAAGAACTGGTTCATAAATGTAGAGATTTATACATGTCCAAATGTACAATGGCAAAATTTTTTCTGGTGAATGGGCGGGATTCAACTGCAGATTGTGTAATGTAGAACAAATCCCTGACACAGCCCCAGAATAACCCTAAACCTGTCAGAAATCATGTTTTCAGCACCACGTGACTCACAGATAAACCACTTAGTGAACCAGTTCTCTGATGGAAATAAGTATTAAAATCATCTGTGAGCTACACTTTCCACTGTGACTACACCGTAAGGAACTGAAAATCTAATACATTTGTTATGACTTGTTACAAAGGGCTTTTTGTTCATCCCTCCACTTTTGATAAGAGATTTCAAAATCCCTGTTACAACACTGCCTGTGGACACTTTATGCTGTATTTTGTTTTTCCCTGCTCACCTCCAGGTGAAATGAATTGAAATGACAATAAACCAGTCTTTCACCACTAAATACATTACAGTCATCTGTTGAAGATTTGAGAAGGGGTCAGTCAGTCAAAGGGGATAAAGCCCATGATCCCACCACGGCTGTGACCTCTGACTGTAGTGGAGTTCAGACATTTAACTCATTATGCTCGAGTAACTGACACCCATGAGGTGTCTGGGTTTTCCTGAAGTGCAGGTGACTCTGTGGTGATTGCTGTTGTTTTGTGTGGACTGGTTTGCACTGGAGCAGATGGTGGATTTAAATCTGAACTTTGCAGAGGCACTTGCCTCTGCTCTTTGGATTTAAAACACTAAGTCTTTGGCTGCGTGAAGGTTCAGGGTAGTTTTGGAAATAGCTTGCTCTTACTTTGTCACTTCACTTGATCAGGTTTATTTTTACCGTGGATAAAAGCTGCAGTGTACTCGTAATCAGGCAACATCTCTGTACCAACTGCAGTCAGCTGACTTTGGCTCAGCAGTAGTTAGATTAGTCAAATGCTGCAGAGGGACCATGGAGACCAAACAGCCACAAACCCCTAAATGTTCCGTGACTCTCAGTGTTTCAAACTGCGTCTAACAATTCACAGAATAATAAATAAGGGTTCAAGACATCTTTAGGAGGCAGGTACAGTTTTTTCTGTCAACAGTACTTTATTGAAAACAAAGAAGAAACTCCCATGTTTCTACTGCAGTTAATGGAAAACATTTATTCAGTTCTTGATATAGCTTTGAAAAACTTCAGTTATATCATTTAACAAGACATGTACTCACAGTGTCTATAAATATGGAAGGTGCTGTATAGTGGATAACATTACAGTATATTGAAATGTGTATGTAGTTTACTCACCTCATACACATATGTACATATAGTATGCTGAGGTGTAAAACCAACAGTCTTCACATGTAAAACCCTTATCAGAACAAGGTGGGGCAGTATGGAAAATACACATAAAAACAGAAAGCAGAGATTTCTAAATGTAATTTGACTTGTATTTCATTGAAGACAGTATACATTTAATTTCAGAAAGATGGGGAATCACATGACCTCCTTGGTGGAGGTAAAAAGTTGGTATGAGGCAGTTTAAAAACTGCGTAGCCAGACCTGTCTCCACTATTCAGCTGTGTACCATTGCTGGAAATAAGTCTGGCACCATCCATTATCATTCTGGAATAGCGGTAAAAACTCTCTGAATGGTTTGTCTAGTTTGTATTTCTTTAAATCAATTACACTCATCTTGAATGACACTGAGCAGTGATAATGTCTTTGTCAAAACTTGCCACTTTACTACAATATGAATTGGTAGTTTGGCTCACAGGACTATTTCAGTTGACATTCTCCACCCTTACAGTATCTGCATGTTACCATTGTCCTTCTATCAAAATGAAGAAGAACTGATCTGCAGCTACAATCTGACAATATGTCTTTTATAGTGTTTTCTTTCACAGGGAGTTATCCATTTTAATACCATGGCTTGGTTCCTCACATACAAATGTCCCATTAAAACAAGTTCTCCTCTGACACTATTTTGCAAAAACACTGTCTACAAGCTAATCGAACAACCCAGAGTTTTTTTTTTTACATATTCCAGAATTATAGAGGATGGTGCCAGATCTTTCCCCAGTGCTAGCAATGTGCAAATGAAGTGTGGAGATAAGTCTGGCTGTGGATGACTAATGATTTGTTAGAAAAGTAGTATCCAGCAAAGGCCTAGTCCTTCAGGAGCAAAGATGGGCAGAGAATACTAATTTACCCTCAAATTCGTATAAAAATCATTGAAAGGTTTGAAAACAATGCAGCTCAGCCTGTCAATGGATGCTCATTTAAACTGTAGGAATGGTTTAAAAGCCATTGGAGAAAAAGATTTCATAAGATTTAAGTCATAAAATAATAACCTAACCAAAATAATTCTGTCTACTGCCCTAGCACCATCCATCATTAAGTCAAGATGGTTAAAGTACTCACCTTTGACAATGACAATTTTTTGTTGTTCACCTCTGAAACAACAGCATTATTAACTCATCCAGATGTAAAATACATAGAATTGTTTGTACTTTCTACACTTTCTTTCTTAGAGTGGAGCTTTGGCAGGAACTTTACTGATTTTAGGGATTGAAATACTGAAGTGGTGGGGTAAACGGATCACTAAGTGTCCAAAATGTTCAGTTTTCAGTTCACATCTTAATTTTTCTTTTTTTGCAAGGTGATCTAAATATTCATGTCTTGGACAAGTCAGGCCAGTCACAAGACTGAAAATGATGAATAAGTGATGGAACAACATGAGCTCAGGATTACTTTGTCAAAACTTATTTAGTCTAATATTTAGTTAGATCCACAAATAAGATTTAAAAGTCTACTGTGCAAAAAGGAAGTCATATGTTTACAGTGTGTCCAGAAGAGCCATTGATTTGTCTCAGCTCAGAGGAATCTGTAATGGATACATGGCAATATGTTTCCTTTGTGTGATGACTGTGTGATTTGAGGTTGTAATATATACTACGAACTGCATCCTCGCTATTTACTAAGGAGTTTATTAATCATTAAAAAGTTTCAGAGAAGTTGCTGGACTGCAAACCATCTTGTTACATCCATTATTAATGATGGGGTTTTTGTGTTTGTCTGCATGTATGTCCTCTGTGCTCTGCTGCAAACATGTTTGTGACAAACACTTTATAAATAAATGTGACTTGACTACATGAGGTAAAAAAAGGCTCAGGAGTTCACATGACTGTGCTGTGGCTCCGCCTCGATGTGATCCAGTTTAATTGAATTATATCAGCTGGTGGAGGCTGATTTCCTCGGCTGCTGACAGACAGAGCATCACTGTTTACCTGGACTCCTCAGGTGCTCACAGGTAGGAAACAAACATTGACATTATGAGGTACCATGATGCTTAGGAGCCAGAAAAGAGACTATTGTGGTAAAGTTATTCAGGTTGATAATGTTGTTGGACTTCTGGAAATGTTCAATTGAAACTTGGGTTAAATGAGATTCTAAGTGAGGAATGTAGTTAATAATACCATGGGCAGGGCATGATGAGAAATGTCTTTATTGGAAAGAAAAGTAGATTTTTTGGGAACTGTTGCACTTTGCCACACTGAAGACAAGACTGGACTGCCTTGCCTATCTTACTCTTGTTGTCTGCTATTGCCCTTAACTTGTAACTCTTACATTAATGTGTACTTTCTGGTACTACAAAACTTTTCATTATGTACTTAGTAACAACAAAAAGAGCTATTATTGAATTAAGTTTTCTATGGATTGTGTAATTATTCTTCATCAGATCATATTCAGATTTGACCAGTATTGTAAATATATAAGTACTAGAAATGAACCCTGATACTGGGCTTAAATGTGTGCATAGAATATTGACAATGAGCAGACTGTGTTCAGTGGTTTCTTCACATTATGCTGAGTTTGTGTTACAGACTTTTCCCTTTTTTTAAAAAATGTACATCTTTCCATGATCTGAAAGATTTTATCAAAAATCTGTGAGGTGGGTTCAGAAACCTTGGTCTCCTGAAATCAAAGTCATTCATCTCTTTCATATTGCATCTTGTTCGATTGAAATCAGAAATTATAGCTGTTTTAACATTTCTTATTGTAATGACTTTCAAAATATGTTTGTCTTAAGTCTTAAATGTGAACTATGAGTCTTGCTCAGTTAGTAGTCTATAGAGTTTGTTATCCTAGTATAAATGCGTGAATCCGCTTTATTTTTTTTTTTACATGGTTAATATATTTATACTGCCATCTGTTGTTGAGCCACTGTAGTATTAGGTTAGTATTAGGTAAAGGTTTGTCTTTTGGCAACATCAAAATACACTTTTTAAAATATTCAGTGGGTAAAGAATAGCCAACACTGAAGCACTACACTGAAGACCTTGGTTGAACCCTGCCGTGACACATCTTCCTGGTATTATCATTGGTTGATTGGCTTAACAAGCTTACCAAGCGGCTTCTGCTTTTTTCACAGCATTTGCTTCTGTGGGCTCAATTATAGGCCAAGTCTGCGATCAACAAGGTTTCTGCCAGCTGGACTAATAGTCCTCTGTTTACCACTTCAAAGAAGAGGGGGCTGCTCCTTAGGTTGACTGCCCTAGAAGAGTTCAAGGGCCACAAATTCACGCTTTAATTAACTCTAAAACATCACCAGCACCACCAACAATGGGAAACAGCAAGAGCGGGGCTGTGTCCAAAGAGATCCTGGAGGATCTGAAGCTCAACACCAAGTTCACTGAGACAGAGCTCGTCCAGTGGTATGAGAACTTCAAGAGGCAGTGTCCAACTGGCCGCATTACAAGAGAGGAGTTTCAGACCATCTATACCAAGTTCTTCCCAGAGTGTGATGCCAACACGTATGCTCAACATGTCTTCCGCTCCTTCGACACAAACGACGACGGCACGCTGGACTTCAAAGAGTACATCATCGCTCTTCACATGACATCAACAGGGAAGACCACCAGGAAACTGGAGTGGGCCTTTTCACTGTTCGATGTGGACAAGAATGGATACATCACCAAGTCAGAGGTCAAGGAAATTTGTTCGGTGAGTTTTGGGGGAAGGACAGTGTAGCGTAAGCATTTGAAAGTCCCATTTCCATTGTATTTTGAATTTACAGTTGTCATCATTATCTATACTACTGCTAAATAATGGATTCCCTGCAGTTCAGGAAATTAATATAGAAGCAGTTCAGAAGTTTGCATATGAAAGTTTCTTGTTAAAAGACTGTTACCATAGACAAACATATCATCTGTATACAAGATAATACTGGCATGGAATGTACTGCAGATAGATGTATAAAGATGTATAACGTTCTATAACTTTGGATGAGGAGTAATAAGATTTCAAATGAAAGTACCTTTTAATTTAAAAATCTTTCATTAGTAGGAGCAAAATTAAATGTACAAAGATTGTTTTGTGCAAACAAGTTGATATTAGATGATATCAGATGATACTAGATTAGATTAGATTATATTAGATAGATGGTCCTGTATTTCATAGCAGCCATGACACAAATGTCATTGACAGTTTTAGCAGATTTGACAATCAATTAAATGAGATTGAAGTGGGGTTATCTGTATACTTTTGGAGTAGGATATGTTAATAAATTGTGGAAATGGCCGATAATAGATGGCAGGTTCTGCTGTTAATTAAAAGTGAGTGATTGTGGTTGGGATGGTAAGAAAAATGCATGAAGGAAAAAACAACATCTATATAAAGTGGTTTAAAAGACACATGGAGATAAAAAAGAGTAGACAGATAATGCTTTGAGCATAATGTGATTGGGTACATTAAAAAAACAAAAAACAAATAGACGCTGATAAACACTTTAGGGAAAAAATAGACTACTACCAGAGACACAGGTGAACAGTTTCATTTTTGGACCAAGTTTAATATAATGGTATAGTAAAATAAAAATGTGTACAGAAATAGCAGTATAAATAACAGTGTCATCTACATCTCCAGAGGGTCAAAAAGGACGGTCGAACACTATGGCAAATACCATGGAAGCTTTTCTGAACTTGTATACAATTCAGCAATTCAATTCTGATTTGAATTTGTGTTCTGTGAATCTTTTAACCTAGAAAACAGTTTGTGCTTAAGTTTGAAAAAATATGTATATAAAAATTATTATTACTTGTAATAGTAGTAGTTATGTGGAAATCAGTCTATCAGTCATATGTATTAGTCCCAACATTTCAGTTCAAAAGATTAGTGATCAGTTAATCATAGAACAAAGCCCGAGAAGCCAAAGAGTTGGTGTGTTAATCTGTGTCACAGCAGTTTGTTATTTTTTTCAACAGACACATGGTCATTTTATAGATGTGACTGGTTAAAATTACAATAGGATTTAGGTGTGATTGCTCTAGTCACAGTTGAGGTTAAAGATGTGGGATACATACTAGTTTTGAAAAAGCATCACGATGGTTTTAATGGGGGACTGAATCCATCTTGTCAGTAAAAATACAAATTTGACAGTTTCTTTTATTTATTTCTAACAGGCAATTTTTAAGCTTATTCCAAAAGATGAGCTGCCTAGCCTGGCTGACGATGAGAACACACCGGAGAAGAGGGCAGATAAACTCTGGAAGGTCTTTGATAAGGGAGAAACTGGTGAGATCATGTAGATTAGACTTGAAATAACTTGAAATATCTTTTGTACTGTCCATTAATTTTAGTCAACCAGTAAATATAGTCTTCCTCCTGAACAGCCCTCCTTGCAAAACTGTAGTTTGTACTAGTACAAAATGGGATAAAGGTACCATGGCGACACGATGACTCTCTGTTTTTATGCACAAGATGCACCATTATGATTAGTTGAAAGTAAGTTTGCAATTTTTTAGAATTGCAAAAAAGCCAGAGCCCATTTCTAATCACAGGAAATCTATTCTACAGTTTGTCAGTCATGGGCCTGAAATGAATAAAACATGGAGTGAATATTTGAAAAGACTTGACACCTCACACCTAAATAAATGTACTTAGTAAATTTTAAGGTTTAATTTGAGTAACTTTTTCAACTTTTCTCTGTGCAGAACGAGTGGCAGAAGGGGAGTTCGTCCAGGGAGTATTGGAAAATGACGACGCTCTTCGTTTGATTCAGTATCAGCCTCAAAAATAATTGTGGCATCAAACTATTAATTGCATTCCTTTCCAGTCCTATGTTTTCCACTCTATTCTTTATTGTCATAAAGCAATGACAGAATGTGCTTACAACACACAGCAGCAGGTGTAACAATAACAGCCCGCTGCTCTAATTATATTCTAATACAGAATCCCATCCAGGATTTTGTTATTAATGTGTTTCTGCTGCTTGAAACTTGTTCTTTGTCATACATTGCATAAAATGCAGGCAGGTGTAGATGCTGAGGTTAAAACCCAGAAAGCAGGGAAGACTGACCCCAGGTTAGCTGCAACTGCAATTATTATTGCAACCATTTTCCAAATTTTTTATGTTTACAGGAACTATAAGCTGATAAGAATGTGCAAGAGTCTGTAATGAAGTAAACTAAAGTCACACCAAAAGATATTTGTGTGTAAAAAATATAAAAAGATGCACAAAATTCAACTATACCTATTATAAGTACAATAGTCCCTCCTAATTAATCATTTGACACATTCACACAAAATGTGCATATAGTTTTTCTGCTTTGTCACTGAAATTGCAATAGATGTGGCACTAGTATTTCACAGTATTTCTTTAGTGTTTAGTCTTAATCTTAAAAACAATATATTGTGTTTTTTAGCAATTCAAGCACACATTTTAATACGATAACATGTCCTGTGTGTGTCCAAAGTGTCACTGTAGCATGAGATATGTTTTTTCTTTGCTCGGCAGCCAATCAAGGTCACAGTAGTCATTCTTTTTTAACATCCCTGACCAACATGTAGTTCATAGTTTAACTGCAGGGACTTTCTATATACCTGGTTCCTTATTATCTAATTTTGTGTCTTGTATGGTGTTCCCTTCATCTTTGTGGCCCAATCTAACACGAATGATGTTTTGTTTAGTGCTACATGCTGGATAATAGGTTTGTTCATGTGCAATGTCTGCAAAAATAAGTGTTGGTCCTGTGTTTCTCATTCTAATAAATTCCAATAAATCAATACTGTTAAATTGTAATAAAAGTTATTTTTTCTTGAGTCTTTTTCACTTGATTGTGTTATTGTTAGAGTGACTAAACCCCAGAGTTTTAGCTGAAGTGCCTCTATCCTGGAAATGAAAAAAAATGCCTCTAAAATGTATCAAGACAGGCAGGGAACACAAAAAAGAAACATGATAAACAAACACCAACACACTGATTGGATAAGTGATTTAGGTTAGCTATGATGAGTCCAGTAGCTAAACAAACAGAAATGTAATTTAAATCTCCATCTCATCTCCAAAGTCTCCTGTACCTCAGCAGTTCAAACCAAGACCAGTCTGAGCCTTGACATAGGCAGCCACTTCTGAATTATTGATCCATTAATAAGATTTTAGGGCAGATTGACAGGTGTGACTGACAGCTCGCTACCTGCCGAGTCAGACTTTCAGAAGTTCTATTAATTGAGCAAAACACATTTCTTTCCTGAGAGACAGCTTGATTATAGTTGTGGTTAGTAAGTTACAACAACAACACCATGAAATGATTTTGTTACACAAAAGTTTGATGAACTTAACTATTTTACTGTGTCTGTAAATTAGCGTTAGCATTAGCTCACTCATAACCATTCACTCTTCCCCAGCTCCACCCTTTTGTCCAAATATGGCAACAACAACCCAAGATGGTGATGGTCAATGGTGGCTATGTCCTGTTCTTTTATATGGTCTATAATCTGAATGGTAGATGATGCCCCCCCAGAGGACGTGACAGTTACTCCTACTGGTCTAACAGAACAAATCAACATGTCCACGACACATCTCTATAATAAGGTCTGTCTGTTTGTCAGTCCCCATTATGTTAAAAATGTAATATTTCAGCAACGCTTTGACAAAATGTCACAAAATTTCTCAAAAATGTTCACTTGTATACAACAATGAACAGAAAAGATGTTGGTGGATTTTGAAGGTCAACAGTCGAGGTCAATTTGACCTCATGTCTGTCTCTCATGTCATGATTCATATGAAGGCAATCTCAGGAATGTCTGGAGAGAATTTTCTCAAATTTGGCACAATCGTTCAATTAGATGGGGGATGAACTGATTATATTTTGGTGGCCAAAGGTCAAACATCAACATCGCTGTGACCTCAAAAAACATCGCTATGACTGTCTCTCTCTATCTCTCTCGGTAGCTACACATATTTACAACACAATATGTATAATACAAATACTTCGCACTAAAATGTAAAGATCTGGATCAATCAACAACACTATTAAATACCCATATACCTTGATATTCAGCTGAAAAAAGTGGTTTTGGGGTTTAGTTTTTCAAGTTAACCTTTTAACATGCACCCTTTTCCTGAAAGCCTAAACTAAAGCTAGGATTAGGGTTAGGCCTTTAACAGAAGAAGTTTAAGACCAAAATACATACTAGACTTAATTTGAAATGGAACATGTTCTAGTTTCTGTGTTTAATATGTGACTGAAACAACCCACACTACCTCAGTTTAAACATGCCTTAAAAGTAACCCTAACACTATAATGGGCTACTATGACCTCAAGGATGTTAAGAGGTTTTTAAAAGTTCAGCAAACCTTGGTGTAGAACAGAAGAACCAGCACTGTAAAGAAAAACAGCATGAATGAAACATATTTTATTGCATTTAAGTGCATGTCCTCCTTAAAAACATGACCTACATGTGATGTGAGTCAACATCTGCTCAACCCACTTTTTGGTCTGTTCACACCGTATGAGACGTCTGCCACAGGTTAATCCCTAATTGTCTGATACTCTAGTTCCACTGCTGCTCAACAGCTGAAAAATTACATTTGGGCACTTTTAGCCACATTGTAATCCACATACTCAACATTGAATAACTCTGATTGGGAATTATTTTTTCTAGAGGAAGATGTCCAAGGGATTATCTTGGGTAACTGGGACACTTTTTGGAGAGAGCACTTTTTTAGGTCAATAGTATACTATAATGAAATCTATTCTCTTCCGTTGTGTTGTGGTGACAGAGGGCATGTCCATGGATATCTGAAAACACTATATGTGCATTTCTAAATGACCAGGTGCAAATTTGAAAATACTTATTTCCATGAAATAACTCTATACCCAAAATGCTCCTCTTAAACATCCTTCAGCAGAGCTAGTTAAAAAATGTATAGTGTTCAATTTTGATTTTCCTTCTCCACTTTGTTTTTGAACCCTTGTCAAATCTCCAGATGTTCACAGCTTTCATACAAGACATCTCAGTTTCAGATAATAGTGTCAGTCTAAAAGATTATTATTGTTTTGTAATCAAAACCTGATTCACTTTCTTGCTCCACTTTCTGAGAGACATCTGTTGTATTTTTTTTACCATGGGGAACAAAGTGTTTTAAAATCTTAAATGAAGAGGCAATGCTAAAAATAAATTAAATGTGTTTGTTTTTATAAAATATATTATAAATCTGGTATATTTTAATACTGGTTTAAAACTTTATATACTAAGTAATTTATTAAGAAGTTCCTCCTCATCCCAAAGATGAAATCTTTATTTAGTTACTTTAGTTCAAAAATTAAACTCAAAAAAAGACTAAAAGGTACACTCATCCTCTAAAAGACAGAATAGTATTGTCTGACAAATAGGACATTATGTCCAATAAGGTACTTTAAAATATAGACATTCAAAGTATGAAGAAATCAGCAGCTATTTAGTGCCAAAAGAAAAACCTGTAAATGCTCAAATATAAAGTTATATAAGAAGGACACATATGGCAACTATTGCTTTATTCCAACTAGTAAACGCCCTCGGTTCTGTTCTATTAACAATGAAAAAGTATTAAATTAACCCTCTAATTTTCTATTTGTTTATTTATTTCACATAGCAGTGAAATGAAGCATCTCAGTTACAGTTCATATTACATAAACTGTTGTATAATTCAGCCTCTTAGTTTACATTTTTAATTACTTTCCACATACTGTTCAGTGACCTGATAACCCTGTTTATCTCTGCTTCACTGCCTACAGTATATTATGTGAATCACTGTCTCTCTCTCTTATTCCCCTGACTGGGGAGATTATTGACATAATCTTCTGTCCCGTACTTGTTCAAGCATCTGTCTTAACATTCAAATCTCTGTGTTGCTGTAATCTTAGTCTCTGCTTTCTATTTTTTTTTAGATGTACTTAGCGTCAGAAAAGTATATAAAGAATATATCCAGCTTTAGATGGCATGTAAATGCTGCCTGCATTAAATTTTAATCCAAGATAATAATTAAATATCGTTAACAGAATTTCCAAGTGGTAAAAATTCTGAAGATCCTGATCATAAATGTATACTGTTCACAACAACATATTTTCAATACCAGCTGGTTGTAAAAGCAGTATTATTCATCTTTTTGTGGTTAGGTTTAGGCACTGACAGCATTTATTTAGGTTTAGTGAAAGATTGGTTTGGATAGGAATTTTGCAAAGATGTGATAAAATTACTCTACAGTCCATTTATTAATAATTAAACCAAATCACCATGTTTTTCTGACCCTAACCAAAGCGCTTTTATTACCTAAACCTAAACACTTACAAGAGTTGGGTCCATTCTCTCTCCCATGTCATCACATTCTGCCTCTTGGTCAAGATCCCAGCACCCGGTACCACTATACTGTCAATTATGGCTAGAAGTCAGTGTAAGTCCTTAGATGTCATAAATTGACAACATGAACCAGGTGATGCTGTTAAGTATCAGTAGAAAGTGGTTGTGGTAAACGACTGCGTGTGCAAACTGGACCATGATTTTTGCATGTTTTCCTCCTGTCGTTAATTGCACTGGCATGCCTCTCTGCATGCCAAACAATTGGGGATGGTGTAGCCTCCTAGCTACACAAGAGAGGCACTGCTGTCACTCCAACCACCCCACTCAGACAGATGTGCACAAAAAAGTCCACAAGCCCAAATGGGATTTCGGTCTTTCTGCTAAGGACTTTTGTTGAGGAATTGACCCCTGCATGGTGCCCAGTTTCCAGCAGTCATTGGATGCACACACCATCCCCACCCTCTGTGAAAAAAGTGTCTTTACACCGGATCCTAAAAAAGCTTGTCTATCTGAGAACAAAGATTTCAGACCAATAGCCTTAACCTCAATTGTGGTGAAATGTTTGGAAAAACATCTGGTCTCCCTGTTAAAAGCTGATATAAATCCTCTGTTAGATCCATTCCAATTTGCTTGTAGACACAAGAAAAATGCTGATGGCGCTGTAAACCGTATCACTCATTTAATTCTCAAGCACTTTGAAAACAGTAAAGCATATGCATGTCTGCTTTTTATTAACTGTCGCTCAGCTTTTAACACAATACAGCCTTACCTCCTGTTTCAAAAAGAAGTACTAGTAGTGAAGTACTGTTAACACTATTATCATTAAATGGTATCATTCTTTTTTAATTGAACCTACTCAACTTGTGAAAGTCAAAAACCCTTTCTGAACCTAAATTAATCAGCACAGGTGCCCCTCAGGGCTGTGTGAGCTTCCCACTGCTCTTCACATTATGCACCAATGAGTGTGTGGACATCCACCCAAAAAAATACATATTCAGTATATTCATATTCAGCTGAAATCAATAACTGTGTTGAGTGGAGTGATGCTAACCACCTCATTCTGAATTAGATAAAGACTGAAGACATGGTGTTTGATCCAAAAAGCAAAGCTTGTGTTGACAGCCTTTGTGCCAGACTCCAGCAGAGATTATAGTTCTTGAGAACTTTACTCTTGAGAAGACTGTACAGTGTGAACCAGAAACTAATGCTTATGTTCTATCAGGCAGTACTGGAAAGTCTGATAAAATATGGAATACAGGCATGGTATGGGAATCTATATGTACAATCCAAATCCAAACTGGCTCAACTTACAAAGACTGCCATGAAAATAATAGGGAGGGAAGAACGTCAAACCCTCCAAACAATTTATGAGCAGTCAGTTTTAAGAAAAAAGACGATTTTAGATGCTCCATCCCATGTCGTTCACTCTGACTATGAGCTTTTACCATCAGGCAGAAGTTACAGAGTCCTTAAATGTAGACTCAATTGTTTTAAAAATGAATTTGCCCTTTTTCATCAGCCTTCTTAATAAGAGTCAGTTATAGACCTAAATTAGACTATGAGCAATACACTGCTAAATCCAGTGTAATATCTAGTTTTTATTTATTGAATGTTAGCTTTTATCTATTGACTGTTAGCTTTTACTTAACAATTGTAGCTTTATTCATTATAATGTATGCAGCACTACTGAGCCCAAAATGAATATCATACCAAGTCTGTTCTGAGCTACTGTAGAAATTTGTTGGACTTGTTGTGAATGGGACCTGCTCCCTCTGTAGATATAAATGGTTCATTCTAAGCTACATAAAACACAAGGATTCTCATTTTCATGTGATTATGCACCAATGAAATCATAATAATGAATATTATATTAATTTCTGCAATAAATTCTTCCTACATACCCCTAAATCTTACACACTGTGGTTTTATTAATTTGATAGTTATTTTGAGATTTGATACAGAATCACAAAACAAAATATCATGATACTCAGTTGTAGCAATATTTTCTTAAACCCCTATGATTTTTATTATATAGGAACAGAATTTGTAGGAGATGGGGTTCTAACACAGTGATAAACAGCATGTGAGGGTTACTGTGGATTTGTTTTGGGATCTTTTCTGTACCCTGGTGGGCAAACATTAAGTGAAACAGAAACCACTGCAAACTTAGCCACGTCATGCTGCTTTAATTACTAGAAATTATACATATATGAGAAAACAGTAAAGACTTTTGAAGGGTATGTGTTCAAGTCTCACAGTCTTGGAATGTAGTTTATACATGTAGCATTGCTTGTGATTTTAGTTCATCACAGTCTTCTGCTCCAAACGTCTTAGCAAAGTGAGTCCTCTCGTTCTTCCTGCAAAGCATAATCTATCTCATCCATTTCGCGCTCACAGTCTTCACATCCCTCTGCGCAGCATCCCTCCACCACCACCACACCATGAGGGTCCACCAGCCGTCCTCCAATACCAGCTCCTCCCATTGCACCCATTGTTCCTACACCCATTCCTCCAACTCCTACTGCTCCAGCTCCTATTGCTCCAACTCCCATAACTCCAGCTCCCATTCCTCCTACTGCTCCAACTGCTCCTGCTCCCATACCTCCAACTCCCCCTACTCCTCCCATTCCCATCCCAACTCCAACTGCTCCCATTCCCCCAACTCCAATTCCTCCTCCACCAACCAGCAGTGCTCCTCCAGCTCCACATGCCAGTGGTCCCACAGCTGGGCCGACTCCTCTGGGCCACAGAGGATCCATGAGCACCCCCTGTTGGCCAAGTTGAATCAACTGGCTAACGGAGTAAACCCCTCCACCACCAGCTCTAACGACCTCCTCATAGGACGGGGCTCGGGCGGCGGCACGAGCTTCCTCCAGTCTCACTCTGGCTCGGTGTTTCATCTCGATAATAGTCTTTGTGTAAGAGTTGAGTGTGGCCACGGCGGCTGCCATGCAGCAGCTAAATGACAGCCATGCCATGCTGGAGAGTCCAAGGATGAAGAAAGATTCAGGAGAAAGTTAGACAATCTTAATATATGAAGAATGCGTATCATTTGTCTTAGTTTTTTTTGATAAATGGATTAGGCAAAAAAATTTAGAAACAGTACATTTCATCTGTATGCAGATGATGCTGTTTGTAGAACAGTGCTCTCTGTTGCCCAGAAGGGTTAAAACTTTTAGATTTCTGTTCTGTACAGCAAACTTGAATTGATTACCGTTGAACTCTGCTGAAATAAAATGCAAGGTTTGACTACAATAGTTCCACTGATGTGAATATTATTACTGTAAAGGGTTCAATAGGGAAGATTCGCACATGCTCATATACTTAGATGAAGTATGTGCTGGAAGTCTTTTGATTGTTGACGTTTGCTAAACTTCTTTACTAAGCTAACAACTATCTTGTTTGCCAACATCCACGATAACACAATGTTCACTGATTTCTATGTAGAGGACTTGATGACAACCTATGCTTCAAAAAACATGAATTGATGAAACCCTTAAAAGTAAAATTTTTTTTTTAATAGAAATAAGTCATATCTTAAACAGCACTGTAGAAATTGTTCAGTCAACATTTCATCTGTTTTGAACTATGGCAACCTAATTTATGGATTCTCATGGCATCCACTCTTAAACCTCTCAGTGCAGTTTATCATCCTTGTCTTAGGTTCATAATTGTGGATAGAACACATTATTATCTACATCATCTGAGAGTGATGCAGTGAGAAGAAAACAACACTGCATGTTATTCATGTATCTTACATGTATTTTTCAATATAGTTCAAGTACACACTGCACTAGAACCCAAGATTATTTTAGTCCTTGAAAATCAACACAAAAATGCAGAGATTTAGAAACAGGCTTTTAAATTTTATTTGCCACATAATTTATGAAGACCTCTGAGGTTGGACCGTCTAACCCTGTTTTTGGTGTGGTTTGTTTATCTTTTGTATATTTTCTGGCTTTGCACAGGGCACTCATAAAAAAGAGCCAAGTACTTTCATGGGTCCATCCTTGCATAAACAAGGTTGAATGAATGAATCAGCAAACTTACGCGAAGGACCATCCATAGTCCCAGGTCTGTGGCCTCCAGTCTTTAGGCCCAATGCTCACAGTCATTTGAAACACTGTGGTGTACATCATGTGTGCTACCATCCCCATCATGCCTAAAAGGAAGAAAAGGCAGCGATAAAGTTTAAGAAGACAGTTACTTAAAACCCTGTTCAGGAAGAAGTAACAATGAAATGCATTGAAACTTCCAAATATACTTGCATTGTGCTGATCTGCAACATTTTGAAAAAAACTAAGTGTAAATGCTAGATGAGACAGTGTACCATTTCTAGTATTGTTCTCAGTAACTGTTTACCAACATTTTATCCATAGCAATCATTTCTAGTATTGATGAAACAGCAAAAACATAAAAAACAAGAGGGTTGACAATTTCTATAATGTTAACAGTTCCTGGAGTCATTCCATTGTTGAGTTGCTGTCAAGCATGTTGTGCTTTTTGGTGACACTTGGGCTACAGCCCATAAATACTGAGAAAAACATGCAACATTACATTCTAAAACTGACCACTGGCAACTTGACTCCTGCCAAATACTGATCCATATCGCAGAGTTCATATATATCTACGTCTACTGGATCAAAAAGTCATAATATGCAAATACACATAGCATAATAACAGCAAATGTATGTCTTTGAGAAACTTTAACATTTCTTGTAAATGCATAATCTCCAAAGGAATGTTTGCAATTTATAGCTTAGTCAGGCAAGACAGTTACATAATTATGGGCAATACTATAGTGTTGTTTCTGATATTTATATGTGTATGAGCCTATATTTGGAAACTATTATGACCCTGTATTATTTTACCTGTTCTGTGCCCTAGATTTTAACTAATCCAGTCCTATTTACCAGTTTAAATGTCTTGTGAATCTTTGCTTAATATATGGGACAGAATATAAAGTTTATTTTATCATATCATTAGAAGTTTGAGTTTATCAATAATAATCTCTTGTACTGTACAGGATTGTTGTTAATATTATTACTTTATCTTTAAGTACAAATAAAATGCACTCTCAGTCTTTTAAACTGACAGGTCTGTCCTAAGAAATGATTATATTACTGGTGTGTGGATATGCCTTTGTCTGAGGTTGACAGAAGAGACAAACCGACTATTCAATGTGACATTTTAATCTGTTAGTATATAATGTCCTCCACACACCTACCTGACAGGACAGTGCACATGGCAGCAAAGGCATTGATTTTGAGGGCATTCATCTCCCTCTTTGCACAGAGGCAAATCACTTCCACACACATCAACAGGAAGCCCATGGCCAGCAGTCCGATATACATGAACTCACTGATGACAGACAACCAGAGGACGCCTGTAAAGAGGTGACAAAAATTTGATTTGGTAAAGACTACCGATTTATGTTAGACATCTGTATATTATTGTGTATATATATATATATATATATATATATATATAACTGTATATTATTATTATGAAGTACACCCATTAATATGTTGTGCTTGTCCTCAAACAGGACGTCCTCCTATTTATGATAACTAATTATGAGGGAGGATTATAATTACTTGTGGATGAAATATTTGGTTGAAGAAATTTTTGATAAAAGTATACAAACCTTGCGTCTCTCCTGGAGTCAACTCAATGAAGCTACGACACTTTTCTTCCTGATCATCACCTGAAAGAACAATTACAGGGAAGTTTAGCTAAAAACACTCAAGTCACTAAAGTCCTCAGGTCATCAAAGTGTACTAGTTTACACGTGAGGTACTTCAGCTTGCTCTTACAACATGAATATGTTGAATCTGTGAAGTATAAATTGTATTTAAACCATCCTTTAGTCAGTGGAAACTGTGTGTAAAGCCTCTGGCACAGCATGGGCTTCAGAATTTTTGCTTTTACAATTTGTAATTGGTTAATAAAATAATCATTGGCTAATGTTAGAATCAGTCAACACTCAATATAAATCTCTGCTTATAAAGAAGGATTTCAGGTCATCTGAAATTTGGTTTGAGCTGTTGACTATCAACCCGTCAGCCAGTCTCTTACTTAAAGAGGACAACAGGATACTGTAAGGGATGTAATCTATCTGTGTTTTTAGCACACCTATGGCCTCTCACACAATGATTAGCTTCCATGAATATTTGAATTATGATGAGAACAGTGTGCCTTGTATCTTTTTTTCATGGGTTTATCTTTATTTAATGTGCATCTCAGACATTAGTTTAGTGTTTTAGACAACGGATCTGTTCTTTTAATTATCAGCACTTTGTGATCAAGTTTTTTTTCCTGAGGGTAATTTCAAGTGAAATCCAAACTCATCATGAACAAATTTTGACACAGTAATTTGGCTTTTGTGCAGACAGATACGTACACACTTTAAGATTAACATGAGTAAGAGCAACAGTAAAAGCTTTAATATGAATTTATTTTTGAAGATATATCATTGCACATACTTAGGTTAGTATTTTTCTTGTATTGCAGCTCTGTAACCTTAGGAAGATACATCTAAAATGATGTAACCATATGAAGTATATATATATATTCAAGTGCTTGTAACCTCTCTATATACCAACCTTCATTATGTTTCTCACAGGAGAGCCAGAAACCAGTGTGGAAGTAACGCAACATGTACTTGTCCTCGCCTGTCTCCCAGATGTAGTGGACGGCATTGGCCATCTGCTTCCTCTTTATCCTGGCCAGCTCTTCCTTCTGTAGTGGAGAGAGCGTCACGTTGGAGGGGGGGCTCTTGGGGTCCGGGGTGGGGGCCTCTGGATATAAGAGAAAAAGTGATGAGAGGAAATTGATTTTAAACAGATGATAAGAGGAAGACCGGAGTTAAAGGGAGGGAGAAGGATGAGAGGTAGCAGGGGGAAGAAATGAAGATTTAAAGGAGAGTGAGAAAAGATGTGAGGAGGAAATCAGGTGAAGTATTAACTGAGTATAAGTACAGATAGAGCAGAAAGAGAAAGAGTACAGCAGAAAAGAGACATTAATAACCTTAATAAACACTATATAGCAGTGTGAGATCTTTTTTATCCAGTGTCTGTGCTAGAAATTCTGATGTACAGTAAATCCTAAAACTATTCTTCTGTGTGCAGCACACTCCAGCCCTGAAATACTGCTCTGTAGGTAATCTGTTGTTTTCTATGCTGTGGAAATTGAATACTGCATGGAAACAAATAGGCTTACAACTGAAAAGATAAGACAGCGGGTTAGAGGATCCAGATAACATGCAGCTGCAGATACAAACTTCTGAGATTAGCAACAAAGCTGGGATTATGTGATTCTCTGCCAGTAAAGTTAAGTGTTAAATGCTTTAACACAGACAGTAAGAAAAATGCTGTGGAAATTATAAAGTCCTGTGGCTATTGAATTATTATTTGGTAACTTTTGGTAAATTATTATTATTGTCATCCCTTATTATGTCAATACAGTCTCAGAGAGGATATACAATAACTAAAATGTGCATTCCTGTGCCCCACATGTTTATGAATAAACTTTACCCATGTAGTCACACAACTTTGCTTACATTACGTTTCAATAATGAATGGTGGCAGCATAACATGAAGATACACATCTTAATTTACACATGACTTTTCTGATTTTTATTTTATTTAGCCTTTATTTAAGCAGGAAAGGACTCATTGAGATTAAAAATGTCTTTTTCAAGAGTGTCCTGGGCAATATGAAAAGACAACCCTGAAGTCAAGATCTACAAAACAGGTCAACAATCACTTCAATCTGAGTAAAACATGGCTGCCTGAAGAGAACAACAAAAGCATGGATTATTATGATTTATTCCTGCTGAAGATTTTATCTTATTGTTGTTAAATACAAGTGTCTGAATGTGTTTTGTAAACTGATAAATGTAAATCACATAGATCAGGTGTCAGGTAATAAAGGAGTATTGGCTGATTATTTGTTATGTAAAGGCTGATTCCAAGTTAAATAGAACTGATATGGTCTTGACTGATCTGTCATTTTGTCATTATTATAACCTTTATTTAATCTCAGAATATATTGAGAATATATTGAGGTGAGGGCCTCATTTGCAATATAGCCAAGAAAACACACAGAATTAGCAATAAAAATACAAAGAAGAATTGAAAAGAAATTACATTCAGAACATGGGTAACCAGTGCTGATAAACAAAAACAGTAAAGGGTGATTCAATAACAGTAAAACCAATTAAAATATAAATTACTGAATTAGTTAAAAAACAAGAACACTTATTAATAAAAACATGGTAAAATTAAAAATTTAAATTGCCCTAGAGATACAAATTTACAATTTAATCATCTGTGTGTATATCTTTGAGTGGAGCTTTGTCAGCATTTTAGGGAACTGAGGTAAAAAATACTTACACTAATTAGAGAAGATAACTAATAATTAATTTACTGGATTAAGTCCATGCAAAGTGGGAAAAATATGTAGTAAAGAAAAAAGTATGTCGTACTGTACGTACATAAGTCAATACTGATATGGCGAAGGGCTTCATTTCAATTGCATGGACGACTGGTGGAGGTTGATACAGCTTTCTCATATTTTTGTAACTAAACTTGTTTGAAAAGTCAAAGGAGCAGTGGTGGAAAGTTTTATTCTATTACTGTACTTAAGTACAATTTTGAGGTACTTGTACTTCATGCTACTTTATATGTCCACTCCACTACATCTCAGGGGCAAATACTGTAGTTTTTACTTCACTACATTTATTCGACAACTTTAGTTACTTTTGACACAACAAATTTTTAAAATAGAACACATTTTTAAATATTAAACCAGTAGTTTCCAACCTTAGTGTCTACTGACATCTTACAAAAAGCAGTGTGTGCTTGGCTCACATTTCAGAGTCTGAGTTGTTTACAGCTCACCAAATAGTAAGTTTTACCTCTAAACTTCTCATTTCAATAAATGTTCAAATATGACACCAAAAAAACAGGTTTGTGTATCAGAAGAGTCTTTTTTCTTCTTTCATCTCCCATTAATCATGTTCATCTTCTCTGTTACTAAAACTGAATGTAAAATCATTCAAACCAGCTCCACCTGCAGCAGAAACAACAGTAACAGTTGCCACAACACTGACGCTTCACT
Organism: Coranthus polyacanthus; assembly: GCA_037367275.1. Classification (NCBI taxonomy): domain Eukaryota; kingdom Metazoa; phylum Chordata; class Actinopteri; order Kurtiformes; family Apogonidae; genus Coranthus; species Coranthus polyacanthus. The sequence continues at coordinate 40,362 of JAPQRN010000003.1, read as the reverse complement.
ATTAATAATCTAATGATGCCAAATATGACAATATATCAGTCAGAGGGACAAGACCAAACCAGTCCTTTTAATTAAATACTTTACTCATACTTCTTTACTTTCATTTAAATAGAGTTTTTTTGTGCAGGGCATATACTTCTAAAGGAGTATTTTTACATTTTACCTACTTCTTCCACCACTGTACAGGCAGCTGTACTGTGTTTTCCAGTCTCACCTGTAGTGTACGGCTGGCTGTTATTCATCCCACAGTTCTTCATCTTGACTGGCGACAGGCAGAGTGGCTTCACCACCTTGTGTGTTCCCTCGCACCAGTAGGAGGTGCAAAACGCTGAGACGGAGAGTGTGAGGGCCAACGAGGTGAGGGACAGGGACAGAAGGGAGCGGTTACGCCTGGACATTTTCTCCAGCATTGTTGCTGACCAAAGGAATGTGCTTCAGCTTCACTATGAGGCTGATCTTTGTTCAAAAATGGCTGTAAAAAGCCAAAACACTTCCTGTTGACCAATCAGGATGAGGATCAGAGCAGCGAAGGGCTTCCGTGACACCACAATGACAAGTCCAGATGAAGGGCAGGGAGTTGATGATGTGATGGGGTGTGGTTTGAGATTGATTCATGGAGGATGGTAGTGAGACTGAAAAAAGGGATTAAGGATGTTTGAGAAGTGGAACAAAGGTCAGAGGTGGAAAGACAGCATGAGGGCAGGACTTTAGGAAGGAGAGGAGTCGATGAGTGGAGGTCAGAGGACAGTGGAGCACAGTAAAATGAAGTGTAGGGATTTAATCACTTCCTGCAAGAAACAAAAGAAAGAGAGACAGATGTGTAGGCAAGAAATTACAGGAGGACGGGGACTGTTGTTAATTGTGCAGCGATGATGCCTAAAGGACTCCCAGACACTACAGGACTCAACTAAAACTCCAGAATTCAGTTAGAGACCTTCCTTCTTGAATACTGCAGCACAATCCATCCAAGACTCCACTCATTCCTGCTCAATCTAGCCCATTTTCCCTCTGCAAACCTCTGGGGTTTTTTTTGTCTGTTCTCGTCTTCCCAGATGAAGACAAACATCTAAATCTTATCCTGCAGATTGTATAACTAATCAGTCCAGCTCTCAGGGCACATCCCGTTCTCCAACCTGTTCCTCCACCTCTGCAGGAGGGATTGAGTTTGCAAAGGAGTGATTAGTCTAGCATCTCTTGACTACCTCTGGGCCTCATAATCTGTGTTAATCTGTCCGGGTTAGGTGGATGAGATTAATGGCCACTGACTCTCATGCTCTTTGTCTTTAGGACCACCTAAAAGAGAAGGAGGGAGACAGAGGCAAACATCTGGATTAAGAGTCATGAGGTTGAGTCATGTAATGCAAGTTCGAAATACAAAGATTTATTGCACAGTTATGCAGTTATATAATATAACAATTTAATGATTCCTGAGGGCTACTTATTTTTGTCATTTTTGTTTTATTATAATATTGCATTATTATATATTAAAACTAACAAAACTTACAAAAAGCACATTACATTTCCAAAGAATTACAATATATTGTGTTTTAAGCTACCTATTAATTGGTTACATATTGCTATAGATAAGGGAAAGTAGTAATCAAAAAAATTACTGTAATAATGTGAATCCACAACTGTTGAGGACATCTGTCTATACATTACACAACCAACATCTTCTGTTTAACTTCATCATAAAAATGCAATGAAATTAATATGGATAAAGTAAAGTCATGCCTGGCCAATTATTTATTACTTAGTCATAAGTAGGCTACCTGTATTATATGTATACACATTTTTATAAAGGTTAGGACATGTTAAAAATTACTGCCAAGCAATCACTGAGTTACTTTTCACAGAATTAGTTTTCAGAAATATGACCTACAATGACCAAACTGCACCAGTTTGACTTTTACTAATCATGAAACATCTACAGGATAACATGTTTTTTCATATCTTCCAGTCCTGCTCACACCTTTTCTAATCAAACCACTGACGTCAGAAATTATGATCAACCAGGCATTCAGGTTTAATTTTGTCCATCAGATCATCTCCTATTGTGAAGCTATAATCCATGCAGGACACTGACAATAGTTATTATACAATTGATATTGTGGCTTTTACATACATTTGTAGACTCATGCATCCACATGCCTCAGCATGTTTTCAACCTCTGACACATACAAACTAAACTAAAGCAGTGGGTAGTGTAGGTATGCACATACAGTTTACATTAGTTTAAAAATGTCTAAAAACTCAAGAAAAGCATGAATATAATCCATAGATCCATCAATAAAAGTCAGATATTTTACTGCTGGCTTAAATATTCTCATCATAATAATCTGAAATCTTTTCCTCGTGCATGTCACTGAAATTCCAGCTGCTGTTCACAATTCGGATCTGCTTACACTTGGAATAAAAATTCAAAAACAAGTGAACTCACCTTGTTTGGGACGCCAGGACTGTCTCTTTCACCTCTACTTGAACAGTTTTCCTTCACCTTTCCTTTGCGCTCCCTCCTCTGTCTTGAGTGAGTTTCCATCACAAACCCACCCAGATTTCCCTCTAATCCTCACAAGTCCATCTGTTACTTTCCCTCCCCTTTGCATCCTATACTGTCTGTTCATCCATGCCCTCTGCTTTCTCTTCATCTCCCTTGTTGTCTTCATCTTTTCTACTCTGTCACCCATAACCTCCTGACCCCTCGTCCTATGGGAATTAATTTAACTTCATGGTATGAAACAGCTTGGACACTTGAGATCAATGTGGCAGCATTGTGGTTCATGCTGTCAACTAAACTTCAGCCCTTCTTAACACAGACCAGTACAGCTGTATGAACATGTCCTGGCTTTAGCAGTAGTGGAATGTAACTAAGTAATTTTACTCGAATATTTCAGTATTAGTATATATACTTCTACTCCCCTATATCTCAGAAGCAAATACTGTACTTTTTAGTCCACTATACTTGTTTGACAGCTTTAGTTCCTTCTCAGATTATTGTTTTTCATCCCCTTCCTTCTTTCTTCAACTAAATAAACTCTTTAAAAACCCTCTTGGATCCTTTGCCAAATGCATCATCACAAAGCTGAAAACAGGCCTATTTTTCAAACTTTTTAGATACATGGTTCTCACAGGTCAGCATTGCTGTAGATTAAACTATACCAACAGTTTATACAGTAGTAAAATGAGCTCAACCTTAAACATGTACAGCAGTAAAATGAATAAAAAAACATCAGATATAATAGTAAAACCATTTTACTCTGATGAACACTAAGACTTCTCACACATTAAGGAGGAGTTTATGTATCTTGGGATTTTGTTCATGAGTGAGGGGAAGATGAAGCGGGAATTCAACAGATGGATTGGGGCAATGTCGACAGTGATGCAGATGTTGTACCGGTCCGTTGTGGTGAAGAGGGAACTGAGCCAAAAGGTGAAGCTCTTAATTTGCTGGTCGATCTACGTTCCTACCCTCACCTATGGTCATGAGCTTTGGGTAGTGACCGAAAGATCAAGATTGCAGATACAAGCAGCAGAAATAAGTTTCCTCCACAGGGTGGCTGGGCTCTCCCTTAGAGATAGGGTGAGGACTGAGTGAGGACACTGCTCCTCCACATCGAGAGGAGCCACTTGGCTCGGACACCTGGTTAGGATACCTCCTGGATGCCTCCCTGGTGAGGTGTTTTGGGCATGTCCAACCAGGAGGAGGCCCCGGGGCAGACCCAGGACACATTGGAGGGATTATATCTCTCAGCTGGCCTGGGAACACCTCAGTGTCCCCCCGGAGGAGCTGGAGGAGGTGGCCAGGGAGAGGAAAGTCTGGGCTTCTCTGCTCAGGCTGCTGCCCCCACAACCTGGACCCGGATAAGTGGAAGAAGATGGATGTATGAAGATTAGAATAAAATACTAATATAATAACTAATATAATAGGATGTCACTGTCCTATCTGTACCATCAAATACTAAGCATTTTGCTGTGAAGAGCAGAACAAAAACTGATCACATTCAGCTACAAACATCAAAGAACATTAGAAGAAATGTGCACTTACAATATCTTTTTTACTTCCTTATTACTTTGTTACTCCTGTATAGCAATTACTTTCATAATGTCTCTTAATGTACATTTAAGTCCCTGTGATATTGTCTTTTGTCTATTGTCATATTGTATATGTTTGCTTTTACTCCCTACTGTAGCAGTGCTTTCAACACCTTTCAACACTTTTTACTCTGACTGCTCATTTTTTTTGATCAGCTAATAACAAAGAGTATATTTTCTCTCATTACCTGACTATCTGGATATAACAAATACAAGCAGTCTTTTTGGGATAACAGAGGATGGACATACTGTAATGTTACTGTGCCAGTGGCCAGCTGGTCCGTAGGGGGCGCAGGGGAGCTGCCCCACCTAAAATTACTTGGAAAAGCAGAGCTATTTAAACATAGTATTAAACATATGAATTTTAGCAAACATGTCCCTGAAATGCTTAGATTTTCATTATTATGACTCGTCCTGTAGTTCATGTCCGCATTTATTGAAGTTGTTTTTAACTGTATTCACTTCATTTCTGTGTTAATATATTCACTTCCTGGTCACAGAGCGGTGGACAAATGAGTGTGTATGTGGCTCCTAAAACTTTTGGTGAACAGGTGACACGAGGCGATGCTCTCATTAGAGGATTAAAGAATCACCGTAGGGTGCAGATATTCATGCCCCGGAACCAATTAGAATAGTTTAGATTTTCTTGTGTTAAGTGGAATTGAGTGAGATCCAGACAGGATACAGACGCTTTCAGGATCAGAATGAAAGTAAAGCAGACATTAACCTGCTCCAAATGTCACAGGTAACACAGTTTTGTCTTTTTCAGCCCGTTATTCTTCCATTTAGTCTCCGACACCTCTGTGTTTTACACAGAGACTGTAATTTAACGGAATATGAAACCAAATGCCACTTGACTATTCGGCTGCATAGCTGATGTAGGATTCTTCTTTCTCTTCTCTCTCTCTTGTCTGTGGTTAAATGGATTAGCTCTCGGCTTCCAATCTATGGGACAGGGGTTCGAGTCACGTGGATTTGGTTTTCTTTAAAATGCTTGTGTAATTTTATTTTTTATTTTTATTAAAATTAAAGACCTATGATATGTTAACACAAGCATTATCAGCTGAATGAAATATCAAGAAATTTGCTAAACATTTCAAAAAACTGCTGTGTTCATATTCTCTTGCGCCCCCCGAGTCTTGTTTAGCACCAGCCGCCACTGTACTGTACCATTATGTGAAAACTAACTTTATCCTTGTACAATTGCTGATTGTCTTGTGTGGATGTCTCTCAATATTTCAGGACAGATTATCCTGAAATTGAAGAGATATAAAAATTATAACAATGAAGAAAATATGTTTTTTTCAGTATAATCACTTTTAAAAAATTCAAATATGATCATGCATAGTGTAACCATTTACTTGCAGTGTGCACAGTCTTGAAATGAATGCATTTGATTTTGATAAACTACAGGCTTAATTACAGAGGTTTAAACACTTAAATGTTTGTGGTGCTGGGTAGGATATTAAGGAACCACAGGTGGAGAAAACCAGCAGTGACGCTGGTAGAAATCAGAACTTTTTGGTTTGTATTGTATAATTTAGTTGAGGCAAAAGGCAACACACGGACTCAACTGACCAACGTGTCCTAATGCGGATTGTCAAATTCCCAATCTCCCCCGACTGTTTTTAGACATAAAGCTTTCTCATTGTGAATTGGAAACTCAAATCGGCTCAACAGCCAATCCTCTGCTTCTCAGCAAATTTTCCTGACTCCACTTTCCCTTCTCCGCTCAATTAACCCAGAGATGTAAAAAAATGAATGACTGAAAGGGCAGATTAAACAAAGAAATACAGATTTTAGCTGAAAACATTTATAAAACTTAAAATAATGTGTATTTGTTGCAAGATGTTCAATCAACTGTTTAAAAACTGAAAATCCAAAAATAAATATAGAAAATGTTTCAAAATATAATAACTTTAGTACAGTATTCTTTTTGGCTGTGGCCTTGCTGTTCTTATAACTTTCAATAATCAAATCATGATGTTTCTTAATTTATTTTGTATTCAATATGCAAATTACAAAGTCAGCAAGCCCAAAACATGTAGTTTTTAGTTTTGTAAGGTGACTACAGCATGCTGTGTCTAACAATGTGTATTTATGGCCCCCTTGTGGCAACAAAAAACATCTCTTTATAGGCTGGTACACAAGCTCAAAGATGCTCAAAAAAGGAGATGTGGGCTCAACATTCTATGTTCAAGGAAGTCTGTTATAAATCAGACAGAAAAGAGAATTTTCACAGTTTTGATGGAGAATTAAATGTGAGAAACTGTAATTATTCATTAGTACCCTTTTCTCTCATCTTTGGAGCCAAACTCTTGTCTTTGTCCATTCTGCTACCAAAGTTCACATTTAAAAAGGTCAAAAATACATGAAGGTATATGTTTAGAGATGTTTTGTGCCGATTAGACACAATTAAAATGATGTGACCTCTTTAATATTATGGGCAGGGTGTTTTTGAACCTCAATTACTTTAAACAATTTTTAAAGTCAAACATTCAAACAAATCTTTAGTTGCAAAAAAAGCTGAGCTTATGTTAATTTTAAATCAAAAGACACATGGAAACATTTATTTACATTCCTGTGTTGATGCATGAACAAACACACACCAAAAAGTCAAGGGTAGATACACAGACATCGTATGTATTTGGTGCAAATACCACACAGTGAAAAAACTTCAATAAAGTAAAGATAAAAAGTATTAACAAACAAATACAGTCAATTCAATTCAATATTATGTATATAGCCCAATATCACAAATCAAGATTTGCCTCAAAGGGCTTTACAGTCCGTACAAGGTACAACACCCTCTGTCC
>JAPQRN010000003.1:13162-30509 GCA_037367275.1 Coranthus polyacanthus | reverse complement strand
CCAGACCCCAGACTTAGATCCAGATCTAGATCCAGACCCAAACAGGAACTTAAACAGTCTCCTTTACTTTATAGTTTGATCTTATTCTGAATTCACATTATTTGCAGCAGCGGGAAATAGTTTTTCTTTTTCTAATTCTATAGAAGCAGAAAAACAAACTTTGATTTCTGCTTATTTTGAGTTTATTCTTCAGTTTTCAGACGTGAGGACGTCGTCTCTATCAACAGTTTTCTGGCTTTTTATAAAACACATTATTATATTCAACGACGAGTCGACAAACTACTGGTTTAACATAAGAGATGTTGACTTTTACATAGAACTCGACTCATTTATGAAAGCATATGTTGTGTTTATTAAAACCCCATAAATTAAACTAATGTTCATAATAAGACTGCAACCAACCAGCTGACACTAATAACTGTAAAGAACGTTTCCACTTCTACACACAATATTTAGTCTATGAATTATTAATAAACGTTTATATTGTGTGTCTTTATTAAGATGTGATTTAAAGCGTAGAATGTGTCGAACTCACCTTTGTGCAGGACGGCGTTGGCCGGTTTGTTCCCGGACATGGACTCCTTACTGAGGTGCTGGTGGGACTCGGCCAGACACTCCACCTCGCTGAAGCGGGTGTTGAGGGCCATGGAGGGGTGGGAGGGGTCCTCCGACATGTTGAGGTAGGCGGCGCGACGGAGCTGCTCCTCGATCACCAACGCCTGCTCCAACAGCTGAGGAGAAACCAGACGACCAACCTGGATCAGCTTCAACATCTGCATCTTCTGAAGTTACTGATGTTACTGTCACCAGACGTGAGAGCTGAGAACTGACCTCCAACCTCAGAGGAAATGTGAGTTTTAAACTCTGTTTTCAGCCTGTTAATAAACTCAGAACTGACTTGGGTTATTTGTAGGACGGTGGTGACGTATTGTATCTGAAAGACGACGCACCAGAAAAAAAAAAAAAAGAAAACACACAGAGCTCAAACATTTGGACTTTTTCAGCTGCTTAGAACAAATAAAATAAAGCGAAAATTAAGAGAAGCTGAACCACACTGATTTTCAGACGTTGAAACCTGTTCAGTTCTTTCCTGCAGCTTTTAAAAGTCATATTTTTTAGAAACAATTCCCTCGTTTTGCCATTTCCTCTCACTATGGGTTAGGGTTTTGGTTCCTCCCACATTTTTCAACATTATGACCATATCTCTGTACAAACATTTGGGAAAAAAACAAGAGCAGATAATAAACAACATCCAAAAAGCTTCCTCCACAGATCCAGCAGAGACTCTTCTCTTTCCTTTCCTACCTTGAACCTCCTGGCGAGGAACTTGTTCTTAATTTCCAGGAAGTTTCCTCGGTTCATCTCTCCTTTGAACGGCTCGTTGAGGATGGCGAACTTCACGTCGTTCTGGATGTCCTGCCAGCGGGCATACCCGTGTCTGAGGGTCGCAACGGTTAAGACCAACAACACTCTGCGGCCGCCAGGGGTCAAAGGTCACCACGCATTCAAACAAACAATCATCCTCAGTCAGATTCACAAGAGGGAAAAGGATACTGTATGATGCCGGCCAGCAGCCAGTAGTCATGGCGACGGTGCCAGATCTCGTTTGTTTTCTTGGTTACCGTGGCAGCGCGTTCTTCGTTCTGCCACAGAGAGTGAAGCTCTGCAGAAACACAGGAAGCCCGTGAAAAACAGGAAAACAGAAACAGATCCATGTCTTTTCAGAACGACAGTGAAAGTAAGGAGTTTAAAACTGGTAAAAACATTAAAAACAGCAGAAGAAAACATTCCACGATGTGTTTAAAGACAGTAAAAACTGCTGGATTTTAGCAGTGAAAGCCAAACCAGTTGATGCAGGTGTGTCTGTACCTGTGAATCCTCCGTCCGCAATGTTGAACATGAACCTCGTCTTTGCTTTCTTCTTCTCCTCGCTGGCTCCGCCCGCTGAGGCGGCGGCTGAGGCTCCGCCCTCTTTGCTGCGGTCTCCATTCTGCAGTTTGGTGGCCTCCTCCGGTTTCTGAGGCTCCTTCACCTCCTTCTCCTCCTTCAGATCTGCAGAAGAACAACAGACGTGTGATGTTTGTCCAACGTGACTTCATGAGTGAAAAGACTGAGTGAAGGTTCGAACCTTTCTTTTCTTCTACAGGAGGAGTCGTGTCCATCTTCTCTGTTTTCTCCTCTTTCTTCTCTTCTGCTGCAAATCAAAGTGGATTAATGTTAAGTTATTTGAACTGAACCTGTTAGAAACCCTCAGCACATAAACTGTTGGTAACCAGATTTACCTTTGACCTCGGTCTCCTCAGCTTTGACCTCTGACCCCTCTGTCTTGGTCTCTGAAGGGGACTTGGCTTCTTCTCCTCCCTCCAGACTCTTCTTCTCTCCTTCTCCTTCCTTCTCCTCCTCTTTTTCTTTTCCGTTTTCTGCATCTCCATTGGTCGGTTTGTCTGTCTCCATCGGCTCCTCCCCGTTCTTCTTCTTCTCCTCCTGCTGCTGCTGCTGCTCTGCTGACGGACTCTTCTCATCGTCGTCTGGGATGGAGATCACCTGAAGAAGAAACGAGCAGAGGTGAGTTTCATGAAGACCTTCAGACCTTTAGATTTACTTGAACTCATCGTTACCTCATTTGCGGTCTTTATGTTGTCTTTGCCGTTCTTCTCGGCCTCGACCTCCTTCTTCACCTCCTTGTCCCCTTCCTTCGCTGCCTCGTCGTTCTTTGAAGATTCGTCGACTACAAAAACACAGCCATTAAAAGACTGGACAAGACGACAACTACAAAGTACACTTGTGTTACTAGACGTCGGTGTGTGTTACCTGGAGCGGGGGTGTTGGGTTGTGTGTCGGCCGGAGTCCCAGTGGACGGGGTTTTCCCGGGGGAGTCGGGCTGAACCGCCGCCCTCTTGTTCTCCTCCAACTCGGCCATCCAGGGCATCGACCACTGACCGTTAACATGTTCAAACTCCTGGACCTGAAAACCACACAGTCACATGACACCGACACCTTAAGTACGACGTCCTGGCCGAACGACGTCCTCTTACACGTTGAAGCTGTGTTTCTTACCTTCTTGCGAATAAGGGACATGACTCCGATGCGGGTGAGGACGTGTTGCCGTGACAACCCTTCTCTGGGGACGCCGTCAGCAAACGTCTCGGCTCCGTCGGCTCCAGGTTCACAGAGATGACGCATGAACAAGGAGACGTAGGCTCTGAAAGGAAAAGAAGGAACAATGACATTTTGAGTAAGTCACAGCAATTTATGATAAAATGATCCTCAGTGTTTTTCAGTGACAAACATTTCTATCCCTATGTTTAATTTAAGGACCACGTGGGTGTTTTCGAAACATCATAACAGAAGAAACTGAAGCTAAAGTTACTCTTCTTTAAATATGAAGTAAATGAAAAGCGAGCCACATGTTTAAAGCTGTAAACAGGGTCTGTTGGTGTTTAGTTAAAGCGGTTCTTACTTGAACTCTTTCTCAGATTTCCCTCGCAGGTCTCGGACCAGCCACTGGGTGGTGAAGGCGTCCTGCGGAGGCATCCCATAACGCATCACTGCGTTCAGGAAGGCCTTCCTCTGCCGAGAGTTGAAACCCAGAACCTGGAAACGACAGGATGTCAGTACATTCACACCTGAACCGAACGCTACCTGTCATACAACAGGTGAGCAGAGGGGGCAGAACTGAGCGGCTCACCTCGATGTTGCCGCCCACTCTGGCCAGCAGGGGGGGCAGCGGCTTGTCTTTGTCGTTCCTCAGGCCCTTCCTGTTCGGCCTGCGAGAGTTGGCTGCAAACAACAAACATGCTTTTTAGACAAAAGAAAATTCAATGTTTCTTTACGGATTTACTTCACCTATTATGTTGAATTTCTATTTTTCTCATGTTTCCTCATGTTGTAAAGTAAACAAAACCCACACGTCCTGTATCAGATAAATCACGGTTCTCACCTTCTGTTCGCTCGTCAAAGTCCTCGTCTCCCTCCTCAGATGCCACCGAGTAATCTGATTGGCCGTCGGACTGGTCATCCTGCCAATCAGCTGTGAGACAAGAGACAGAACAAAGAGGGTTTGTCCACAGACTGAAGGCAGCTGAGTTCGCACCGTGCGACTCTGTGGGTTTGTCTTTAACTGTACAGTCAAACCGTCGTCACCTCTGTCTTCCTGCGAGCCGTCGTTGTAGTTGACCTGCTTGCGGATACGTTTGCCTTTCCCCAGGTTTCGGGCCAGATCCTCCTGCTGCTGCTCGTAGTGGTGACGCAGCAGTTTCTCCCAGTAATCCGGATCCACGCTCTCCTCCTGCTTTATGATCTCCCGCTGCACCTCCTCCTCCTGAACGAACACACAAACCATCACATTTAAGACTTTTTAAATACAGATAATAGGATTTTTAGACTTTAAGGACCTGCAGAAATGGATCATCAGTATGAAGTTAATAAACTGAAGCTGGTGAGAGATGGAATCTGTGGGTTTGTCTACAATCCTGTTATTACTAGAAGGGATATTTTTAGATGTTCTTCAGATGTTAAAGCAAACATTTGGATAGTTTTTAAGAAGAACGTGAATGTGGCTTAAACTCTGAAAAAGATAAATAATGTAAGATAAGCAAGTTGTACTCAAACTGTCTAGATGCTAAAAAAAAAAGCTTCTGTTCCTGTTCTATAGTAAAGCTAGAGTGTCCTGACTACAGATTATTGATCATCAGTAACAGACAGATCCGAGGCTCAGATGTGGCAAACGCTCTCTGTAAAAACATCCACTATAGCATAAGTCGAGAAGGTATTCCTCACCTCCTCCTCCTCGTCTTTGACCACATACTGAGCCACTTTGAAGGAGCTCAGGTACTCGTTCATGCTCTGCAGCTCCGTGTCGTCGGTGGCGTCCTGGTTCCTGTCCAGCAGACGGTCGATGGCCTTGTCGTCGTAGTGGATGATGCTGCTGTCCTCCTCCTTGTTCTCACCTACACAAACACAAATGGCAGCTCAAACATCTCACCTCTCTCTGCGGATATATTCATGTTTCATCCGACGCCGGCACCATGTCCTCACCTTCTCCCTCGTCTTTGAAAAGCGCCTCTGTTCCAAACTTCAGGATGTCGTCCAGTTCTTGTTTGGACATGGAGCCAGTCTTGGATCCCAGACCGGGACGGACGACCAGGTGAGTTAGCATCATCTTCTTCTTGGCAACCTGGAAATCAGGAGGATAGATTTGATGGTCAGAAAACGTGAACACGTGACAGAGGATGTTGTTAAATGTGTGGTTCCATTTACCTGAGTGATCCTCTCCTCCACCGAGGCTTTAGTGACGAAGCGGTAGATCATCACCTTCTTGTTCTGACCGATACGATGAGCTCTGCTGAATGCCTGCACACAGACAGAAGACACAGAGCTCGTCACAACGCGATAAAGGACTCGGTGAATGGAAAACGACAGCGTATGGGCCGCGCTGCTGTACCTGGATGTCGTTGTGAGGATTCCAGTCAGAGTCGTAGATGATGACGGTGTCGGCCGTGGCCAGGTTGATCCCCAGACCTCCGGCTCTGGTCGACAGCAGGAAGGCAAACTGCTGAGCGCCGGGAGCTGACGGACCAAGGGAAGAAGAAGGTTACATTTTCTTTACCAGTGTTGTTTCTTGTAAATGCATCAAGTAGGAAAAGCATTTTAAAAACTCTTGTATTTAAAGTGACTCTTTACAGTCAGGAGAATCTAAAGTCTTCCATCTCACCGTTGAAGCGATCGATGGCTTCCTGTCTCATCCCTCCTGTGATCCCACCATCGATCCTCTCGTATTTGTAGCCCTCGTTCTCCAGAAAGTCCTCCAGCAGGTCTAACATCTTGGTCATCTGCAGAAAAAACACAGAAGACGGTTTGTAAATAACAGAAACTTTGACTTTTTCAACAAATGAAGGACGTTAAAGCCATTGTTTTGATGACAGATCTGCATCCTCTTCCTTCAGTCAAGTGTTTGCATTTATTTTATAACTTCATTCTCAATACATTTTCAGGTTCATGTGAAATGTTAAAGTCTCTCATGAAGACATTCCTACACTTCACTGAACTGTTGTTACGACGCTCACTGTGTCAGATTCAGTGTTTATAGAGTCATTCATTCTTGTCCTGAGATGTGATAGAAAACACTGCCTGACAATGACCACGACGAGATAAAGAACAAGAATAGAAAACAATGAACCAGTGTGTATGATACAGGCTGTGTTGTGTTGGGAAAAGCCTTTCAGTTGTCGTCCACTAGGACACGTCCAACGCCAAACGTCTGACAAATCAGGTTGATGTTAAGTCTGAACCCGGTGTAAAAGTGACAGAAATAATATGTGATGAATGTAGAGAGAAGTTCAAAGCCTGAATCTGACCCATCGCTGCTCGATCAGGACGTGTAAACGGGAAGAGCTTGAAATGGAAAATAAACCAGATCTGTTTTTTACTTCACATTAATTTTTTCCACCCAAGGTCACACCTCGGCTGCTCCAAACAAATAAATAACAAAATGCAACATAAAAAAGAAGAAAAGAACCGCAGACAGACTGGTAAAAGGATGGATAAACGAGGGGATCAAAAGGAGAGTTTTAGGACCTACCTGAGAGAAGATGAGAACCCTGTGTCCTCCCTCCTTCAGTTTCCTCATCATCTTCTGTAGTAACAGCAGTTTCCCAGCAGCCTTTGTGAGAGCCTGGCCGTCGTACATCCCGTTGGGCATCTTTGGAGCTTCCTGTTTGGACAGAACAATCAAAGCAACTTGTTTAAAAGTCAAGTCAATGCAGCACAAACGCATACTCAAATTTTATACATGAAGTGAAGCTGATGAAATTATTTGACGCAGAACTGAACCTGTGTCAGAGAGATTCATCACGTTTAAATGAGAGAATCTAACACGTTTTTATTTTACTCTCCGTCAGTAATGGTTTGTCCCGGGACGTACCATTGCAGCGGCGGGGAAGAGGTAGGGGTGGTTGCAGCATTTCTTGAGGTCCATGACAACGTTGAGCAGAGAAACCTGGTTTCCGCCTCCTTTGGTGTTCAGGGCCTCAAAGTTTTTCGTCAGGATGAACTTGTAGTATTTCCTGTAAACAGAACGTTGACACATTTAGACACTCGTCCTGATGCGTCCTCTCCATCTGACGTCTTTATTCAAAGCGCTCACTTCTGCATGGGGCTGAGCTCTACTCGGACGATGAGCTCGGTCTTTGAGGGCATGTGTTTGAAGACGTCGGCCTTCAGTCTCCTCAGCATGTGAGGACCCAGCATGTCGTGAAGCTTCTTGATCTGGTCTTCTTTAGCGATGTCGGCAAACTCCTCCAAGAAGCCCTCCAGGTTACTGCAGACGGAAGGATGGACAGACAGGTCAGATACAGACACAGACGGATGGACGGACAGGTCAGTGGACTCTCTTTGAGTCTTTCAGTTTTGAAAACAGGCTCCAGATGTACACATCCTGGACTCCGTGGAGTGACTCTGCATCGTACCTGAACCTCTCAGGTGTGAGGAAGTTGAGCAGGTGGAACAGCTCCTCCAGGTTGTTCTGCAGAGGAGTTCCAGTCAGCAGTAGCTTGTGCTGCAGAGGGTAGTTGTTCAACACCCGGAAAAACTACAACCAAGGGAAACAGGGGGACAACTTCAACTTATACATGTTTAACAAAGTGGTTAATTAAAAATAACTACATAAAAAACACATTTTGCACGATGCAGCGACTTCAACATGTTCTGTTCAATGACTAATCAACAACCAGATGGACTGAGCTGTAAATGTATAATGACCAATCACCAATCCATCTGTATTTGCAGAAGAACTACTGACTTTATTCTAAATTACTAATGACTATATAAAATGTAATTGTTTTGTACGTGTTTCAAATGTATATAAAAAGTTCAGAGCTGGCATCCTGAACATGTGACATAATCTAGGAAGTTTTCAAGCAGCCTTTACTTTTCCATTGAAGAGAGTTGTGTGTTTTTACCTTGGACTGGTTGTTCTTGAGCCTGTGGGCCTCGTCCACCACCAGACAGGCCCAGTCTATGGAGCCCAGGACAGCCATGTCGATGGTGATGAGCTCGTAGGAGGTCAGCAGGACGTGGAACTTCACAGACGAGTCTTTCTATTGAAGAGAAAAACATAAAAAAAAAGCCCTTCAGCCTTTCATTTCTCATCTTCTTTTGTCTGTGTTTTAAGACTCTCCACCATCATGTCTCACCTTCATCCTGGAGGCCTTCTTCCCTCCTCGGATGGCGTTGTCCTCAAAGGAGAACTCGTTCTCTCTGATCACGGCTCTGCTGTCTTTGTCACCCACGTACGTCACCACATACATGTCAGGAGCCCACATCTCAAACTCCCTCTCCCAGTTAATGATGGTGGAGAGTGGAGCGCTGACCAGGAATGGACCCTTGGAATGACCCTGGAGGAGGAAGAAGAGGAGGAAGAAGAAGAGGACGAGGAGGAAAAGGATGAGGAGGATGAAGAAGAGGAAGAGGAGGATCAGTTAAAGACGTCAGACCAACAGTCTTTGGTTTAAATATTACATCTGCATCTCTTCTCATCGTGACCTATTCTTACACCAAACATGAACCAAAGAGCCTTTAACTTTTTAAAAACACAATTTCCATCTGATGTTAAATCAGAGTACATCTATAAATATGATAAAATAAAAAACAGTGGATGAAATAATCCATCCTGAGTTAAAACACTAGCCTCTGACAGGAAGTGTAATTTAACCTCCTGCCTTTAGGTGGCAGCAGCCACATGTGTGAGCATCACGGATGAGTGGTTTGTATCTGAGATCCAACGTCATGTCGTCAGATTTCACCTGACTTCTACAAAATGGCTGGATGGCTACTGGCCAATAGAACGTCATCCCTACAGGCAGCTTCACATTCACACAGGAACAAAGTTAAAAACAAACACACAATTCGTTCCATTTTAAACTAAATATGAAACAAAGTCAAAAGAAGATTCAATTCAAATGGAATCCTTTCCCTGCGAGCAGCTCATATTTCAAACAGACCGGTTACAAAGCCTTCACACACGTATAAACTTTCATCGTGTCCCGGAGGGAACTTCTCACACAAACCCACCTCTTTGTAGAGCGAGTAGAGGAAGACGGCCGTCTGCACCGTCTTCCCCAGACCCATCTCGTCTGCCAGGATGGTGTCGGTGCCCTGAGCCCAGGAGAAGCGGAGCCAGTTCAGACCCTCCAGCTGGTAGGGGTGCAGCGTCCCCCCCGTAGTGTCCAGATACTCCGGCTGACGCTCGAACTTTATTGTAGGCTGTGGAACACGAACGGAGAGGAAACGGTTTGAAATCACACATGAACAAAAGGCTTTCAACAGCAGTGGAGTTCACTTCCTCCTGGTTTTAAAAAGACGACAGATGAGCAAACATGGACAAAAACATGTTTTAAACCTAGAATTAAATAGAGCTGCATTCTTTAGTTTTCCAATTCTTAATACTAGAGTACAAATATTTTCCTTCCCGTCGATGGAAGGTTTGCGTCACGTAGACCTCCTCAAACATGAGGAGAAGGAATTAAAGGTATTTCAGATGATACAAATGTTAAAACAGGACAGAAAAAAAAATATCTGAACAAGATGCATCGAGCAAAAACTAGTGAATTTAGTTCATCTTTTCCAATGCAACACAAACCCATGTTAGTGTCTTTTTCAGCTGCAAAAAATCAAATCAAATCTGTTGCTCGAGAACGGAGGGAGAAGTGCAGCAGAAAACACATGAAACCCTCCTTCAGGGTAAGTTTCAAAGTTGTTGAACACAAAGCCAACAAACACTTTGTCATTAAAATTACAAACATCCAAACATGGTGGACTTACGTCAACCACGGGGTTCTCTGGAGGTCTGTCCGGTCTCTTCACCTTCCCTTTCACTTTGATCTTCTTCCCAGGTCGGCCTTCGTCTCCCATCATCAGCTCTCTGCATCACACACAGGTTCAGTTCAATGGGTTTTATTATTGGTTTTATTACAGTTCTGTATGTGCAAGGGGGTCTGGATCTCACCTGTGGTTCCAGTATTGTAACTTGTAGGGGTCGAACTCGGGGACGTCCATGTCCTCGGCCTCCCATGTCGCCTGGTCGTACGGCAGCTCCCTCCACTTGATCAGATAGTGGACGTTGTTCTTCCTGTCCACACTGAGACACACAGCAGGGAAACTAAATCATCAGTTTGACAGGTTCATTCAACTTAGAAAACCAATCTGTGCAGATATTAAGTATTTTAAACAACATTAGAATAAACTTGTCTATGTGCTATATTTTATGGGTAAAAATACTACAATTCAAATGTTCCTCTGAATGGATTAAATATCTATTCATTTACAAGTCAGAGGTTCCCAAACCTCTTTAGGTCTGGATTTGGCCCCTGCACCTTGTGGACTACGATGGGCTCAGTTCATCATGTTCTGACCTGTGGTTAATGATGCGGTGGATCATCAGCCACTCCATCTTGATCCCGAAGCGGAGGTACTTCTCATCCAGCTGTGCGTACATGGGGTCTTTGTTTTTCCTCTTCACGCTCTTGTCCTCCTCTCCGTCTCCGAAGTCAATGGGCGGTGGCTCGTCCATGTCGTTCTTCCTCTGGTAGTTCCTGAACATCACCTGACAGTGCAGCTCAAGCTGGAGGACGAAACACACCGTTTAAACCTCCGGTAAAACCGGTGAGAAGCACATTTCAACTGGTGGCTTTATTCCCACCTGCAGCTCCGTGACCCAGGAGCAGTGCCAGTACGACATGTTGGACCATTTGGCGAAGAACTCCCTCTCCGGCCGCCCTGCCAGCGGGGCGGGGTCGGGGGCGTCGGCCGGAAGGTCCAGTGGGCGGGGCACAGGTGTGGGAGGAGGCGGGTCGCCCCACCGCCACGTCAGGATCTTCTGGACCTTTCCCTTCATGGGCGGACACTGTAGAGACGGAGACAGACGTTAGAAGACGCTTACGGTGGAAGAACAATTCAGATGCTTTATGTCAGTAAAAGTACGATGAAAACACAAAGCTGTGAACTGGATGGATGGTGATTTGCTGGACTTACCGTGCAGCGGGGGCAGATCCACTCTCCGTTGGGGATCTCGGGCAGCGGCGGGTTGAGGCAGTGGATGTGGTAGGACGAGGGGCAGGAGTCGCAGCAGAGCAGCTCACCTCCATCTTTACACACTCGGCAGAACTCCATGTGGTGGTCGTCCTCCTCCATCTCCCCCGCCTCACCGTTGTCCTCCTCGCCCTCTGACGCCTCCTCTCGGGCCTCCCACTGGATGCCCTCCTTTTCCTGAGACGGAAAAGGGAAAACCTGCTGATTTAGGCCTCGGCTCAGGCTCAGTCTCTACAGTTCTGTAAATGCGAGGGCATCAAAACTGCGTTCAATAAGTAAGAAAACTGTTTAGTCTTAAAATCGACACCATTTAAGGATGTCAGACCTCTGCAGTGGTAAATGCACATTATCTTTTATTTTCATGGTTTAAAGGAATGCAATCCCTCCTTTTAATGTCAAATACTTACCATGTGTTTGGATTGAGACGTTACTATGGCAACCCAAAAAGCACAGAAAAAAAGCATCATTTGTCAAACCACTGCTGCACATAAGACTATTCTCTGGGCTTTAGCATTAAATGATCAAGTCTTGATGCCTCGGAGCTAAAAGGAGAAGGGGTCACATGATGCTTACACAGTGTGGGCAGCTCCAGGTGCCCTCAGGTGCCTTCTCCATGTCGGGGTCCAGGCAGACCATGTGGTACGCTCTGGGACAGGTATCACACAGGATGATCTCTCCTCCCTGCTGACACACCTCGCAGTAGTCCTGGTGGTCCGTCTCATAGCCGTCGCCGTCCTCGGCTTCTGATGAGAAACAACACAGGATGTGATCAGAGCTGGGATCCACGTCACGGATCGGAGATATTTTTGCAGCACTTTCCTTCACTTAAAAACATAAGTAAGTGATTTAATTAATAAAGTAGTAGTAGTCAAATAAACATAAATAATAAACCTTTTCGCTTATGTGAGTCATGTTTCCTAAAAATACTCTTCATAGTACAGGACAGATACTGGTTTTAATTTCCCGTATATAGTTTTCACATTGTGTCGTACAGAATCAGAACTGAAACAACAGCTGGAACGCTTCTCCTTCTGGGTTTGTATGTGTTTGAATTTATAGGGTTAACACACATCTTTAGACAAATTTAAAAACTTTTCCATGACTCTTCAAGGACTGATAATATAATTTTCATGTTTATGAACACAAGTGGACTTTAATTACTGTATTCAAACAAAACGTCTTAAAACTGTTTAAGAACCTGCAGAGACTCTGTTAAAACTACTTGTACGAGCCTTAAACTGTGATTTTAGTAGAGTTTCAGTCTCAGACGTCGCTCGACGCAGCGACAGGAAATAAATGAGAAGAGAAGGAACAAACTGGAACCTTCGAACACTGAGCAGAACCTTTCACCTCTAGTCCTAAAACTGCAGTGACATGTTTCCAGTCTGTGTCCGCTGGGACTCGTCGACCTCTTTCTGCTGCTGCTCTGATTCTGCTTCACGTCGTGTGACAGCAGCTGCACAAGATGCGTCAGTAGGCGGCGACAACACGGACCAACACGTCGTCCTTCTAAATATACCGACCTCTGCTGACTCAGCAGTGTGTGTGTGTGTGTGTGTGTGTGTGTGTGTGCGCGCATACACCTCCTCGTGTTGTTACACCATGAACACACACATCACTGCTCACATCTTAAACTGAAAACTCCATCTGCACGTTTTAACCACAACAGGTCACACAAAAACTAATGAATGTTCAAATATTAGTAACAAGAGGGTGAAAATAATTATGAAAAAGAAAAAAGAAGAAAAGAAATGAGAAAAAAAGGACAAGTAGAGGAACACAAAGTAAAATAAAACTTAAGGAAGGAAATTATGAAGAATTAGAAGAAAAATACAAAAAACGAGAAAAAGACGTGGAGGAACAAAAAGTAAAGAAACTATGAAAAAAAATACAGAAAAAGAAAGATTTACAGTTAAAATAAGAAAATAGGAGACGATATGAAGGACGTCCTCGTACCTTTCTTCTTCTTGGGTTTGCTCTTCGACAGCTTCTTTTTGCTGCGGCTGCTGCGACTGTTGGATCCTTCGGAGACGGAGACGCTGTTCATGCTGCCGTCGTCGAAGTCGCTGTCCACGTCGGGCTCGTCCTCCTCGCTCTGAGGACACACGTGAAACACAAACACCTGGATCACCTGCTGCTCCGCGTAACATGTATGCGACGTGAACGTAGACGGCGCGGAGGCCGACGTACCGACGAGCGTTTCCTCTTGCTGTTGAAACCTCCGAGTTTGATTTTGAGAGGAGCCACCTTCTTGGTTTTGGCGTTGTTCTTCTTCTCCTGTGGTTTGGGCGCAGGTTTGGACTTCTTTCGGGCGTTTGGACCTGACGACGCAAAACAAAGAAGAGCAAAGGTCAGTCGGGAACAAATCAAAGCAGAATGACAGATAAACAGACAGAGATGGTTTTCAGAGGAGTTTAAAACCTAAAGTCTGTTTAATAATCCTTCAGACATCATCACTCGTCCACTTGGTCTCAAAGACTGTTTGTGTGTTTTCCAGACTCTGGTTCCTGAACTTCTGCCGTACCTTTTCCTTCCTTGGTCTTGGCCTTGCGGATCGGCGGTGCGGGCGGTTGCTGAGCCTCCGTGGGGGCCGGTGCGGCTGCGGGAGTCGGGGCCACCTCCGACACCATGTTGTCCACCGCTGCCGGGACGTTGGCGGTGGCCAGGGCGGCGTTTGCGGCGGCGGCTCCTCTCAGAGGGTTGTTGGTGCTGAACTCACGCCACTTGGCGCCCAGGACCATCATCATCTTGGACACAGCGATCTTAGGGTTCTTGGCTGCGATGAGAGGCCTGAAGGACACGCATCAAGATGTTAAAAACAGCCTCCAAATACAAATAAACACAGCGTTAAAGCTCTGTGGTGAGGTTTCTGTCACATGACAGCGTTTCCTCCACGAAGCAAAGGGTTTGGAGTTTATTTAAATAATATGAAAAGAATTAAAACATGAAGCAGATTTAATGTGAAATTAACAAGCTTTTACAACATCATCTTGAGTTTTTAGAGCATCTACCCTCATATTGAAGGACAGATGTTCTACGGGACAAACTGACAACATTTGTGTCAATTTAAGAGTCTGTAAAGTCATGTAATGTGACCTCTGATACAACATTTAAGACAGAGGCTGAAAACTAGATAAAAAGAGAAGACGAGGGCGAGGACGACAAAGGTCATGTGTTGATATCTGTCGTCTCCTGTCATTTAGATCGTGTTATTGTTAATTTATAGACGTTAGTTAAAGCTACATAAGCTTCTCTCTGCCGTTTTTCAAATGAAAAGCCTCAGAGTGGTGTTAAAATGACCCCATGATGCAGTATTTTAGATCTCGAGTCATCTTCTGCCCGGTGAGGTTCATGTACCTGACGAACTGGCTGAAGGCCTTGTAGTTGGTCAGAGAGCGGTAGTCCTCCTCAGTGAAGACGTGGTCGATGTCCTCCATACCCCAGTCGTCCAGAAGCTGAGACGACGTCTTTGGCTCCTGCAGAAAATTTAAAACGTTGTCAAAACAATGGACCTAAAGGAGAATCATGGGTAACTGTCACCGACGTAACATGAATTCTACAGTTTGTTAAAGAAAACAGATGTAAACAAAGCTAGTTTTACAGATTCTGCTCATTGTCTTTTATTCTGTAAAAATAAACTGAATATTGTCAGTTTGCTTTGGGAAATTGTTATAGTTGTTTATTCTTTACTTTTTCTGACATGTTGTTATTTAAAACAGTTCATTACAAAGTTAAATAACTCGTTTTTTTGTCTCTTAAAAAGTGAATATTCACTCATTTTCTTGTGATAATAAACTCAATTAATGGACTTTGCAAAACATTACATTTAAATTTGTCGAGGACATTTTCTTTACTTTTCTGACAATTTGACTTGATTAAAAAGGTAAAATAACTGGTAGTTTTTATCTCCAGTTTCTATTATGTGAATATTTTCTGGTTTTCTTTGTCTTCTATGGTGATAACTGGATATTGGTGGATTTATTTGGATTCGTAAAGGCTGGTTTCTTCTGAGAGTTTTCTACATGTATGAGTAGAGCAGTGAAACATTCTTCTGATTGTAATAAACCTGGTGTTAAAGCCCAGGTTCAGACATGAAGGCTGGATGTTTTCCCTGATAATGTTTGTCACAATGACTTTAATAAAACCTCACATTCAGAGACAGAACAAACGTGTTTCTTTTGTCATAGACTTTGATCCAAAGCTTCACATTAAAAGTGGAGTCTGACACGTTGTCCATCAGACGCTGAGCGATCGCTGCAGAAAACGGTCATTACGCAAAATGTGTTCAATGAATCCTACTGTGCATCACATATTGAACCAGCTTCGTCTCCTCCTCACGACGCCGCTCGTCTGATCAGCTGATCACATCAGTATCGATACGTTCACTGTGTTAATGTGAGGAAACAGGACGTGCACCGACTCCAGAGGCTGTTTGGTTTGAAGGACGGCAGATCTTACACAAAGTGTCAGTCACTGGTTTTTCAGAAAATGTGAAAAGTTGCAAAAAGGAAAGTGGATGATGTGTTTTTGTGTTGTGTGGACAGAAGGTGGCGCTGTAGGCTACGTCACACATGACTAATAAACAGTAGAAGAAGTAAAACATCTGTTACTGTTTTCATCCAAAATGTCTGATGGTTTTTAGGAATAATTCATCTCCTCATCGCGACATGTTGAACCAACATGTTTTACACTTCATCAGAACATCTGGAGGATGACGCAAACAGCTGATCGATCAGCTGATCAGTCATGTGACTTAAATGTCAGGTATCAGGTGTTTCAACTTCCCTTTAATGAGGCAAAAAAACACCTGAAAACCTTTTTTTTTTTAATGTTTCCATAAAAAGTTTCTGATACAAAACTTCAAAATGCACATTAAATACATTCATAGAAACACACGAACTGTTTTCAGTCATGACTCGACAGGAAACAGTGAAGATGGACATTTTAATTTATTAGGCCACGACTTAATAATTTATCATCAGATGTTTGGTTTGGAAAATGTCAGAAAATAGTGGAAAAATATCACAATCACAGCTTTTCTTTCTTTTTGATTTAGTCTTTATTCTGTTCATTTCTTTCTCCATTTTATTGATAATTCTGTTATTTATATAATTTGTTTCACCGTTGTGACATTGTTCAGGCCAAACTAATCGATTAATGAAGCGAAGCGTCGTCAGATCAATGACTCATTAGTTGTAGCTTTAATGATAAACGTCCTACATTCAGTCTCAGCGTCTCCGTCTGTCTTTAACCAGGTCTTTGTGATGAGCTGAACAGTGGATCTGAATAAAGGACCGTTCCACCGTTTCTTCCTCCTCTTTTCATCGTCTTACAGGAGGAGCTGCAGCCTGAACCGACGGTCGCTCAGAAAATGAATCAAAATGTGTTTATCAAACCAAAAAAAAAAGGGTCAAGAGCACAGTGTGGTGCAGAGCTAGGCGGAGTTGCCATGGAAACAGCATATATTCCTAACACACACACCACGCCACCCCTTGCATAAGTGTAATTAAGTACAAGGCCCCCTATTGGCCGATGCGACCAGACTGAGCTCTTTGTTTAGTATCTCATCTGTGTTTGTCAAACCTCCGTCTGTGGATGTTCACTACGGGGAAAGAAAGGACCAGGACAAAACCAGAACCAAAACCAGACCGGTTCAGCCACTGTGGCCTGAATGAAAACCACCTCAGTGTACCTCCATTTAAAACACGGTACAACAACCACAACAATTAAAATCAATTCAAAACTAAATTACATTGATCATCTTTTAAGTGTTTCAGTCATTTTTCCAGGACGCAGCTTCTCAGATGTGAAAACTTGATGCTTTTCTTTGTCACATGTGAGAGTTAACACAGAATCTTTGGGTTTTGTTGGATGAATAAAAGGGAAATTAACAGATTAATCATCAAACTATTATACAGACTGATGTGTAACTAAGGACCAGCTCCAGTTCTTTTAGTAACTCTACGACAGAATTACATGATAGTTACTGATCATCCTTTTCTTTTTTTTTTTTTTTTTTTACAAATAATAGACGAGGTTTTCAATTCTAAACCTGAGGCTGATTGGGCTGAAGTTTGTCTTGTTTCTACAAACTCCTAAATACATTAAACTAGGGATGCACTTATATCTGTACCAAATATCAGCAAATCACAGCCTTGCTGACGTGGGTAAATAAGACGACGTTCATGTTTCTGATGCGTTTCACTAAAGGTGGATTTATATGATTTAATTTGATGATTAATTTGTGTTTGAACCAGCTGTT
>JAPQRN010000002.1:25676206-25695278 GCA_037367275.1 Coranthus polyacanthus | reverse complement strand
GTGGCCACAAATGGGGGGGTAGAGCTTGGTTCGGTGCCTCTACGACATTCATGGAAAAAAATAGCCCATCCAGGTATCAGCCAATCCCGAACAATGGCTTTTTTCTATTGCTTAAGAGTCCAAGTCAGGTACAGGCACTTCTGGTTATCGTAGAGACACGTGGTTGGTACCGTTGGAAAGCCAGTGGCCACAAATGGGGGGGGTAGAGCTTGGTTCGGTGCCTATACGACATTCACGGAAAAAAATAGGCCATCCAGATATTAGCCAATCCCACATAATTGCTTTTTTCTATTGCTGTAGAGCCATGGTCAGGTTTGGACACTTCTGGTTGTCGTAGAGACACATGGTTGGTGCCGTTGGAAAGCCAGTGGCCACAAATGGGGGGGTAGAGCTTGGTTCGGTGTCTCCACGACCTTCACAGAAAAAATAGTCTATCCAGGTATTAGCCAATCCCACACAATGGCTTTTTTCTATTGCTAAGGAGTCCAAGTCAGGTACAGGCACTTCTGCTTATCGTAGAGACACGTGGTTGGTACCGTTGGAAAGCCAGTGGCCACAAATGGGGGGGTAGAACTTGGTTTGGTGTCTGTACAACCTTCACAGAAGAAAATAGCCCATCTAAAGACGTGAAAGTCTCGTGCTTTTTTGACAAAAGTTTACAAGCCATGGCAGAGGTGTAGCTCTGCCAATCCCCCCATTGTGTGGGATTGTGTAGCCAATCCCACACAATGGCCACAACAAATAAAAGAGATGTTCCCACAACAGCTTATGCCAGATTCGAAAAAGCGTATTCATTTTTAATGATAACATGGAGTTTCAGGAAAGTTGTAGACCAGTTTCATGGATTCACTCTATTAAAATTCAGAGGAGTTGCATTTGAGTTATCGAGCAACAGTGGCATTTCTATGGGCCCTTGAGCACTATTTACCCCCAGAGGACTCAATTTACCTTGTCCCCAGGCTCATTTTACCCCTTTTTGAATCAAGTTGTGCCACACCACTAACTTTTTCAATCAGTCGTTGTTTTAAAGCCATACAAAATCAAAAATGTGATTGTAAAAAGTAACTAATTTTACCCCATTCTCTCCTCATTTGCCCTTGTTCTGAAAAAGAAAACATTCCTAATATGCTGTTTACATGACAAACAAAATGAATATTCCACTAATATTCCTGTTTACATGCAGCCATGTAAACCCTGTTAAAATTGTGTTTTTTTCAGTTTTCTACAGTCTTCAGACGTTCCACCGTGTGAACCCAACCTCCCTCTTTTGTTCCTTCAAACACCTATTAACACATACTTGCTCATATCCATAAACCTGTTGATACTCTTAACAGTAGGTTAAGGATAGGTTTAACAGTCGTTGTGATTCTCATTCTGACCAGAAATGTGGATTTTTCTTTGTAGCCATTCACCTCTACCAGAGAGGATCTTCGTCTTTACTACAGCTGATCATAAACATTGTGCTGTTCAGCATTTGCGCATATCCAAGAACCTAACCTTTTCAAGAAGGTGTTGAATGACGTGAATGAAAGAGGGAGGCGGCACCAGTGTAAAACTGCGCAAAATCTTATTTTTAATCAGGAGTAGGCACGGCTGCATGTTAACAGGAATTCCATTTTCTTTAGCTGTGTTAACAGCTTTTTAGGACTTGTGTCTTTTATGAATAAGGGCAAAACACAATATTTAATGCATGCAAACTTCAACCCTAGTGAATCTAATACATGGAGGTTGATTTTTTCTTCATAACTGTATATTAACACTGCTACTTAGCCACTTTCTGCTGAAAAGGACATTATAACACATGGCTGAATACCACGCTGCCACCTTACACGGGAATTAATATTGCATGGGACATTATTAATGTAATCTGTGACCCAATCACCCTGCTTATGACACCGTCCCTACACTCCCACTCTCTTGCTCTGAATGTAAAATAACCTGGCCTGATGCCAAACTCAGTCAAACGTTCTCTGCTTGCTCTCTGTCTCTCTGTCATGTTAATAGAACATAGTCTTTACCGCTGATCTTGACCCATAACTAATTTTCTTGAATAGCTCGCTCTGCTTCTTCTCTGTCTGTCCCCTCTAAAATTAATGTGCCGTGGCCCTTTAACTGGAGTTATCTTGACTCATAACCATTGACTGGTCTCTCTGGCAAAACTCAATCTCCCTCTTTTGATGGATAAAATGATCTATTCCTCTGTCATTCGACATCGATGTCAGACCCTACTTTTCTTGCCTCCACATGAGGCAGCATCAAGGTTAGAGACGGCAGCGCATTCTTGGTGCATATCCTTCAACGTTGTGGTTCATTTCCAGCCGCTTTGTCCACCTCAACGTGAAAGAGTAGTTTCAGTGGCTTCAGACTTCAGCAGAATGAAAGCAGCAACTTAAAGTTTGTTTCAGTCACTGAAGTAACTGTTGTCGTCATTCACTGTAAGGTGAGTATGGGTTTGCAACCATGTTCAATATATCTGGAGCTTTCAAACAGCAGTGGTGTACATGCTGTGATATGCTCTGGATTCCAAATATAATATCCAAATATATTGATTTTTTTTCTTATAACAATAGCAGATAATTTACATCATTTCTGAAGTCAGTACTTCCAAGATTAATATATAATATAATGTATAATGTATATAAGCGGAACTAACCAACTACTAATAAAAGAGTGAAGTCCAGAGACCAGAAGTCAGGTAAATGTGTGATCTCTCCTCTCCAAGTTTGATGTCAGCAGGTAACAGTAACTTTAAGCTGACGTGTTCGCCTGCAGTACATTTCTCTCTGTCTCATCTCTTGTTCTGTGTCTCTATGACCGTGATGGTGAACTACAACTAATTATTACATTTGATAAACACCAACAGGCAATGACTAAACTGCAGCTTCATGACAATGTGTGTCGATCTGTGAAAGGGCTTAAAACAACCCAATGCCTTTTTTTAGCTCTCGCGGCAGGAACAACCCCAGTGTTCAAACAAAACCAACACTGTGCAGCTCTTAAAAAGTAAAAGCACTAATAGCAAAATTAAAATATTCCACTACAAGTAAAAGTTCTGCTCTGTAAGTTGACTGTTTTAAGACAAACAGCTGCAGCCAAAGCCTACTGGTAATCCAAGGCTAATTGTGTGAGATAAAACATTTGTTTTGGCACTGAAAGGCTTACTTTTCTCCCCACACAGAAAGAGATCAAGAATCGATAGGGGAATCCACATGTTAAGTCTAATGACATACGTGCTGTAAAAATCCTTTCCAGGGCCAAACGTCAACAGGGGTGGAACCTGTGAACTTATTTACAATAACTTCTTTCTTTAGTGAGGTAGGAGTTTGGGTTCAGAAGGGTTTAAATTCATTCAGTTCACTCAAACAGAGTGATTAGTGATGGAAATTCTGAATATAGCGTCTGCTGACAGTTGACCCTTTTAAAGTTGATGAAATACTTTTAATGCTCTGGGATAAATCTACAGCAGTGCATCACTTTGCCTCCGTGCCAGCAAATACTTAGTTTATTTATCTTCCCCTGAGCTGGACAACACAGAAAACACTGCCAACCCGAAACACTAAGTGTGAAGATGCTTTTCTTTCCCCTCTCTTCTTTCCACTCACCCCAACCGGTCGAGGCAGACGGCCGCCCACCCTGAGCCTGGTTCTGTCGGAGGTTTTTTTTCTTCCGTATAGGAAGTTTTTCCTCCCCGCTGTTACCATGGGCTTGCTCTCGGAGGTTTCCTTGGGTTTCTTCTCTGTGAAATATTTTAAGGACTTGACCCTAATTTGTGAATTCGAATAGATTTGAAGGGAAAACTTCGGATGGATTTTGAAGATCAAAGCACACTCGCCCCTGACCTGAAACAAGCTTTTTTTAAATGTATTACTTATTATGACTTCTCCTTTCCTTTGTATTTCTTTGTATAATTCATCGATGAGCACTCGTTTGCGCAACTTGTACATTTGTATAACGTTCAGTGTTCAATTCCCATTGCTTTTCAGACGTGGCCATTGTTCCAACTTTGACTATAACCTTTGCTATTATCTGCCTCTTTTTGTACTGTCTGCCTGCCTTTGTTGAAACTTTGTAAGAAAACATTGTTGATCCAACATCAGTTAACCTTTTCTTTCATTCTCTGTTTATTCCGATCTTTCTCACTGTGTTTCTCGTACTATATTACCTGTCACTCAAGGTTAGCAATCACAAGATGCCCTACGCCTTGTATTCACCTCCAGGGCCTGAAAACCTCTCGCTGCGAGAGAAAATTAGTTTGCGTTCAATTAGCATATTACTCCAATTAGCGCGTTACCCTTTACCCCATTATCGCTTAAGTCTAATGAACAAAGGCTAATTAGAAATTAATCTGTTTTATATTTTTTAATGCAAACGACCTTTAAACACTAATATAGGATAAGAGGAGGTTTTTGTTCGAGAAAATTAATCATTAATTGTTTCCAAGTAGGAAAGTCTTATCACTCTGGCAAGGAGAAAATCCACAACAAAGCAAAATTTGACATTAAAAAGCAAGGTGGGAGGTACAAAAATGTCTTGTCTCTTAATGTTGTGGAACAGTTTATGAACTTTCTAGAGGCTAAAAGTGAACCTTGAACTTATTTGAACCCATGTATTTGTATTCATAGTCACTTTTAATGTCCTATGAGATGTATTTTCACCTTAGATAAGAATATGCGTTTTCTTATTACTTTCTTAAACTGGAGAATGAAGTGTATCTGAACAAACCTCCTGTTACTGCTCCACTGACCGAGAAATAGGAACTAGATTTGGTTTTATGGTGGAGTCAGGTTTATGAAGCTGTTAGGTCTTGTTTGTTTTATAGCTGACAGGAAAGAAATTGGTTTTGTTGACCTGACTGTGTGATTAAATGCTAATTAGAAAGTTACACATAAAATGCTGCTGTATGAAAAAGGTGCTAACGTATTTCAGGGGGATCATTTTTACCTGCAGCACTGAGGTTATGGTTTTTTAGAGACTTTTAGAGACTTGTGCTGCGTTCCAGTAGTCGTTCAATCCCCACTGCCATCTCAAATGTTGGTCCAGTTCTTTGAACTTCATGAGATTGACCCTATCAACAGTACGTTTTTCCTATGTAACACTCCTGTCGCATTTGGACGTCCAGCGCATGAAGCTTTTTATCTGCTGCCGTGACGTCGGAACCGGAACCCCGCAAAAAGACGTGATTATTGAGTGAAATGTGACTGAGCAGAGTCACCAAGTGTGCACCCTTGATGATCCACCATGTTGGAGCAAACGCCAGGTAGAACTGTCATCGACGCTTAACCAAAAAGAGAAGTTTGTAATGTAAATGCATACTCTTTCTTGACAGCTCGGAGTTTGTCAAAATCTATCAGAGTGCTATGTGGCAAAGATTATTATTCTGTGTGAATGTTTGACATACTGTAAGTCTATTATATAAGGTACATACACTCCTCAGTCTGCAGTAGTGCGGAACCATCAGTGTGGCTTCTACAAGATTGCCACTTCAGCTCCTCTGGATCAGCCCCAAAAGAAAACTCAGTGAGTACTACTCTTTCCTTTTAGCCATCTTTCTTTTTAACCGCCTGCCTCTCTTTTCCTCTTCATCCATCTCTGCAACTCTGTTCTCTCACTCTATACTCCCTTCGATCCAATCCAAAAATCAGTTCAGTGGCTTGTGCTCTAACCCCTTGCGCCCTTTTTGAGCGTCCTCTATCATTCCCAAAAGATGAGCTCATGTTATTTCGCTCTCTTACCAACCTTCGTCTTTCTTTCACTCTCCTAAAAGTTTGACTGTGCTATTCACTGACTCATATCTAGCTTTCATAGCCGCCAGATGGACAGGACTTGTCACTTCTGAGATTTACAAGCAGGCCAGGGATTGAAAAATGCCTCTGTATTTCTATGTACCCCAACAGCCAGCCATCCACTCACGCATTTCCTCTGTCCCTTCTCCACAAATTCCAGAGTTGTATGTCAGATGAGGTCTCTGTACCTGTCTATCTAATCCAATCTGTATCTCCCTCAAGTCCTGTTTCCACACACTAATCCATCCGCTGAGTGAATTCTGTCATCTTTCAATTTGAAAATAAATGTCTCTGTGACTTCCCCTGACCTCTGTCATTCTTCTAACCAACTCTAATGTCCTGTTTAGCAAAAAGCTACATGACCAGGCTCATTTCAGATTTACTGCTCTGTCAGTGATAGCCTAAGCAGCTTGTGGAAGAAAAAAGGAAACTGAGGAGTATATAGTCATGATGGCACCTCTGTGAGACTATTCCTACCTCTTTTGCAACTAATTGCATATGTATTTGTAGGCGTTTCCATTTCAAACCCCAAATTTTGGGGATTAGAGTATTTAAATAAGTCGCACAATGTGATTTGCTATGGTTTCCAGTTGTCAATTTACTGCTAATTGTGCCATTATTTAACACAGAAAAAAAGCACATGGTGACACCTGTCACCTGGTATGACTGTGACAGTCGCACACGGAGGAGGTGCTGCCGAGAACAGAGAGATTTTTCTCCACTCCTATGAATTTATTTGAATGACAGAGGAAGGCGTTATCAAAACTGATCGAATAAGGGTGTTACTATGATTTTATTTAACGTGCAAACGTAATTTTGACAACCTCAAAACCTCAGAGCAGACAAAGCTTCATGACCCCCCTGTGATCTTTGGTAAACCCTAAGGAGGCAACAGATGTTGCTAAACAACAGTACATAACTATACGTAGGTTGCTCAAACAACCTACGACCATATTTTCAAAACGGTGACAGAATCACAAAATAGTAAATTGACTTAAATCCCAGAGGACAGAAAACTAGAGCACTTACTTTGTGGATTGGATCATCCTTTTAACACCACCCAGTCATATCTTGCTCTTGTATATTTATCCCTTTATCTGTCCATTTTTCTCTCACCCAGCCTGTGAGCTCATTTTCTATCCATTTATTTATCTATACTTGTTTCTCCTTGTGGCAATCCCTCAATCATTCGATCTACGTATCTATCCATCCCTACAACCATTCACTTCTCCCTCTGGCATTTGATTATTTTTTTCTCCAACATCAATCCTCTGCCTCCTTTTATTGGGAGCTGCATTTATATATATGTATTGCATCCCCCTGGGGAAAGATTAACCTCAAGTCTTTGTAGAAGTGTAAAAGTTGGTAAGATGATACTATGAAAAAGCAATATTGAATGTTGTATGTGAAGAAATGTGTAAGGGCTTGAGCTGCTGCTTGTGTTTTATCTGTCCACCCGGTTATTACCTTACATGTCCACTGACAGCTAACACTGCAATATATTAGCACATAAAACATAAGTATATTAAGTGTTAACTATGTCCAGGTTAAGAACATTCAAGGTAAGAGGAAAGGTTTTGGCCTTGACCAAACATTTTTCACCTTCAGTGCCTGAAGCATTTGGTCTGAGATCTACTATGACATTTTTAATTGTGTCTTGTATTAATTCAGTGTCTCCTTAT
This sequence comes from Coranthus polyacanthus, assembly GCA_037367275.1. Taxonomy (NCBI): domain Eukaryota; kingdom Metazoa; phylum Chordata; class Actinopteri; order Kurtiformes; family Apogonidae; genus Coranthus; species Coranthus polyacanthus. The sequence continues at coordinate 25,687,813 of JAPQRN010000002.1, read as the reverse complement.
TGGTCCAAATGTGAACAAACACATGATAATTTGTTAAATCTGCTTTTCTACTTATTTGCATTCACTTTTAACAATCAGCAAACTTTCCACTCTTCCACCTTTTTATGCGCAATTGGTAATGCTAATAAAAACAGCAGGATGTAAATGCGATTACTGAGCGCTACCCTCAGAATTAGACCTATCACTCACTGTAAAAAGTTAGAAGCATATTGTTTATAGTACATCTGTGTTACGGCATCATCAAGTTTTGCCCTTCAAACAAAAACTCATACAGTCAAAATAACACCGCTGTCTTATATTAATATACTGTGTCAGCTTGGAGTTTACATTATAGATCCATTAGTTTATCTCAGGTTTTACCAAGAAATCAGTCACAGTAAAACCATAAATCAGCTCTGTTTGGAATGCTTTTTGCTTTGGAATGTACAGTTTGTGTTGGCAGTAGCTGCACTAAAGAACTGTTTTGAATTGTCCAAACAAGGTCAGAACTAACTTGGGAGGTAAGTTTTCTGGACGGCAAAGTTGGCAAACATAATAACATTGTCAGTAAGTTTATGCCTTTATGAGCATCAACACATCATTACTTCATTCTTTTACTCACTGAGAGCTGTCTCCAGTAGGGGAAAGCAACGGCAACGCTGCCTCTCGTTTGTTCGTTTTCTTTGACTGTGAACATTGTTTCTGGCAGCGGGTGGTGGTGCTGATAATGGTAGATTTGCGAGAAGCTTGTGTTTGCTGTCGTGTTTACAGTTCACTACCTTCCTCCTACATGAATGAAAAGAGGTTAGAATTGGCCCGATGAGTAGAACTAAGCTACTTCCTTTTTACTCTGGTTGGACTGAGGCTGTGAGGGCAGCCTCAAGGCTACAGCTCACTACTCACTCTAGTGGTACAAAGGGGTATCATGGGCTCGTGCCTGGATGATCAGGTTCAGGACAGATCTTCAGCATAAGAAGCATAACTGTTCTTTCGAAACACTCTAAAATACTCAAAAATTACCATTAAAGTAGAAATACTCTAAATAGCTCCTTTAACATTTTGTATATGTGATGATGCCACAGATATAATAAGTAGCATGGGACTGAATATGAAAGCTTTCAAGGTCATGATTACAGGTGTAATGTAAATGTGTCTGTGTTAGAGAAGGATTAGGACATATAAGGGCCATATGTATGCAGTGCACAGCTTGTAAGACATGATCCAAGGAGGACTTGTATTAAATTTAGAATAAAGAAATCACAGAAATCAAGCTGCTCATGCCTGAACACGTGTACGGAGATTTGGAAAAAAGAGACAGACATACACACATACTGAAGCATCAGACCTGAGACTGAGACTCACCTGTTATAAATTCACAAATCAAATCAGCATCGACTGGAAACAGATGGTGGTGGAGCAGCATCAATTCTTGGATTGCGAGAGAGCAAATGTGTATGTGTGTGCATTCATGCATGTCTGGGGTGGCCTTCGGAGGCAGACATGAACATTGAACCAACTTATATTTAATTGGATGTACCGCAGCTCGCAGTGCTCACCAGATCCCTCTCAGAAATGTATTAGCATTGGAAGAAATCAATAACCGCAGCCTAAGCCTGAGAATGTTTCATACTTTACCCACTGCTAGCTGAAATGCAGACATGTTTACTCAGCGTGCATGCAGAGGCACCCATCAGAAGCCCTTAAATATTAACGACTGTAGTCCTTTATCTTTGACCTATTTTGTAGTGGTTCTAAACTATATATTAATTCATGACTAGAATGAAAACTGAGAAATTCCTGCACTGATAAGTGTTTAGATCAGTTGGGAGTTAAGGCTCAAACAAAATTTTAATTTTCTTAAATTTGGCCCATAAACTGTTGGTGCATAATTCAATGTGCATTAAAGATTATGCTTTGATGATACTGCATTAGGGGAAGGGGTTTGGGATTGCTGGGGAAGTATTAATTACCTTCTTAACATCCACTCTTTTCATGGAACCCTAACCCTAGCTTAGGGTTAAGGTTAAAATGCATGTATTAGACTAAAATTCTAGTTTCTGTGTTTAACATGTGGCTGAAACACAACCCAAACTACATTAGTTTAAACACGGCTTAAATGTAACCCCGAGCCTAAAATGGGTTGGCGTGACCTGGTGGATGAGAAAAGGTTAATAAAACAGATGTCAGGCAGCATTATATGTCTATATGTCTATGTCTGTATGTAAATGTGTCCCAAGATACAGTATTTTGTAAAAACACTGACATGCTTTTGTTTGAAAAGTTATCTTCTGGTAGGAGTCTGACTCGTCTGCCCACTTTCATGATCGCACACCTCTGTCCTTTGAACAACCAGTTCCATTGATTTAGACATTAAGGTTGAGTCTTCTATCGGCCACGTCTTTTTTGACTTGTTATACCTGCAGAGTCTTGTAAATATTCACCATAATCCCTCACCTCATTAAATGCTTTGGTTTGACGGCAACGTTGAAAAGCCAAATTACCACACGTTCAGCCACATTTTAGACGTTCCATCTAAAAGCTTTGATAAATGGAAGGAACCACTCTGTGGGAATTTGACCCTTTTACTTGTGAAACAGTAACAGCTCTGGGTAATTGGATGGACCACTGACAGAAGGGGAGATTCTCTCAGATATATCACTATAATGGAGTTGGTACCCTGCAGCTGAACCTGCTGAGCTGTCCCGTGGAACTGTAGCAATCAAACCCTTAGTTATCAAGTTATGTGTTGTCTTCATCCGAGCACCTCCAGGTTGCAAGTAATGTATTGCGAGGTGTTCTACCGACTAAAAGTCAGTGTGTCTCTGATACTTGCCCAGCCATTTGTCCAGCAAAAAAGAAGGAAAGTGGCCAACTTACTTGAAAGATAAAGATCTTCCAATAAGTCACCAACTTTATTATGTAAGTACCTCTTTAAGGGCCTGTGTCCACATAACTTTTTTTTTTTTTTCTGGCAGAAAAGTGCTGGCAGGACACTTTTGTTTTCTGTGACAACACATCAGGGCTGCGACTGTTAAGGGAGCTAAAAGCACAACACTCACCAGCAACTTTCAGTGCCTGGCCAATCTGCTCCAACAAATGGGCTTTTCTGTCTCCGATGAGCCCAAGTCGTCAGATGTTGACGCCTCCTCGTGACCCCTTGGAGTCAGGTTTCAACGCACAGCATGCTCCTTCAGCGGCATGTTTTGACGTGTGGGGTTGTCCGATAGAAGTAAATTAGTAAAGCAGTAAAGTAACTCCTTATATGTTGACAATATATCTATATCTATATCTATATATAGATATATATATATATAGAATTTGTAGACGTTGTGGTATTTAATAATTAAAAATGTAAAATGCCTTAAAATTGTCCCCAAAGGTACTTGGAGAAATCTGTCTTTGTATAAATGAATGGGATATTGTAATATAATTTTTGTATATAGTTTTTATTGTCTGTTTGTAGTGATTAGTCGGGTTTTCTAGTTGATTGTGAGGCTCGTGACCAGGAAGTGATACAGTATGACAGGAGTGAAAATATCACGGAATGTAAAGCTGTCCTGAAAGACAGGTTTGTGATAAATGTAAAGCAAATAAGATTTGATTGAATTGAAGTATTATTCATTTGTTTATCAAAATGCAGGTGATATTTAACATCGTCAACCTCACTGAGATGAGCCATGGTTTGCCTTCAACCTCAGCCACAACTTTCAAAAGGCTACGGCATCGACTTCTCACTATGGTTTGGACAGAAGAGAACTTGTAGCTTGTCTAATTTCCTCTGGTCATACCTCCTGCAGTCTGATTACCCAGACATACAGTGCTGGACACCCAGGACACAGCCTGAGGATACAGTGAAGAAAACTGGGTTCTAGGAAAAAAATGCTGCTGGCAAGGAAATTCCTTGAAAAAACATCAGCATGAGTATTGATAATACATAAAATATCTGCTTAACCTACATAAAATTCATACACCCATGCATAATGTGATCACGCTTACATCCAGTTGCTTTAGTTATTGTATAGCTTTGAACTTCATGTAACCCAAAACCAAAAGTCTAAAGGTAATTTTGGAACAGCCCCAGGTTCAACGGACTCTGAGTCTAACTCTGAACTCTGAGATGGGAAACTCAGCGAGTTCAGTCACCTCTGAGTATGTTCCATAAAAACGACGTGATCTCCTTCATGGCTGCATCCGTGGTTTGGATATGTGCTCGTCATATCGTCCGTATGAAGGAGGAGGTGAAGCAGCCGATCAGAGAGCTCCTTCAGATATGGGATCAAATTAAGGTCAAAAAGATTTGCACTTGAGCTTCAACGTTTGTATCTGTAAAATAAATGTGTGCATGTGTAGAAAACGTTTGCATTTGTAAAAAAAAATGCTTTGCACACTTGCGAAAAGATTTGTACACAGAGACACTGAAAACAAGTGCAAAAGTACTTTTAATGTCAAATAATCTCCAAAAGTCTATGAATATATATGTAAAATTGCGTCACCACCATGTCTTCTGGTCTAGTGTCCCCTCAGAATTAGCCTAGAATCTTCCTCTGATTGTTTTATTTCACCTCTTTACACCTCCTTAAAATGTTTTTATATGTTTTTACAGTGTTTTTTGGTCATTGCTCATTTTTAGCACTTTGTAAACCTCGAAGGTGCTATATAAATAAAGTTTATTATTATTATTTTAATGTAAGATTGTTATCCAGCTGAAGCTCAATGCAGCAGATACACTTCGGCTCAGTAAAAACACCCAGGTGTTTCTGCCGCATTTCAAGTTTATTTTTAAATATTCACCCTTCATCTTCCCCCTTTTATTTCTTTTTACCCACAGTGCTGCTTTCCGTGCATCTCCCTCTGAGGTGTCTCTCTCCTCTTTCTTCCCTTTTTACCCCCCTCTCACTGCCGCTCGCCCCGTTCACTCATCCTCCTATCCTCTGCTTTCTATCCATTAACCTCTGACCACTCCCATCTACTAACACCAGCTGGATCCTCTCTGATCTCTACATCACTGACCTACAAAGGTGTGTATATATATACATATACACGTGTACATGTGTGTCCTGTTGGGCGGCGATGCGAGTGCAGCCTGTAGGGGGCTTTTCTCCATTACACTCTGTCACCACAAGTCCTTCCAGAAAGAGAGAGACCGTGAGTTTAAGGTAAGCTAATGTCATCTAGAGAGTGAATGCAAGAAGAAATATGCCTTTAGTGGTGAATTAATCCCAGTGGAAAGAGGACAACAGACTCAATGTTTTAAAACTAATAATGACTCAATTGTTCTGTATAATCCAACACATTCATCGATGCCACGCCAGGCTAAATAAAGCAGCTACACTGCTTTTACACCAGACTTGCCAAAAAAAAAAACTAAAAAAATGAAAGCATTGTATCTGAAAAGGCAAAAGACAGATTAAAGTTCCCACTGACTCTGCACCTCGCTGTGTCTTTGCTCTCAAAAGTCAAATTAGTGGATTTCTGTGCCGAACAGAAACACAAATCCGTGTATTTCCTTTGCTAAAAGGCCTGCAGACAAGGCCTCTCAGCGCTCTGTGATCACACTCATTACCAGAGGCAGACTAAAGGAAACACATCAGGATCTCAGGCAGCTAGTCATGATACCACTGCTGCTTGTAATCTGCACATGAAATGGTTTTCACTGAACGGATTCGCTGGTAACCTTCAGCCTACAACTCATCGCTTTAAAGAGTATATATTTTTTCTATTAACAAAGGCTATAAGGATCTAATTATGCAGCTCTGGCCTCCAGACTTCACTCTTTCGCTCACTCTGGTGTTTCCAGTAGCAGCAGAAAGCTGCTGTTGGCAAAAAACGCTCTAATTCACTGTTTATTAGAACGTTTTTCTTATGGTTGTAATGTTTAATATACAGTTCATAGTTGTATACGGTGGTGCTTCTATTTTATTCTATTTTGCTTCTATTATTTTGTTTCAAGTCAACAAAAAACGAGATCTATATCACTTCCGATGTTTATATATATATTTTTTTCATCCATTTGTGATACTGGCCTCTGACTTCTGTATGGGATAAAAACAGAAAAGGGATTTTCCTCTGTGACTGTATGCAGTGTCTCATCACAGTCATCACGGTAACACCAGACCCTACTGCTGCACGAGGCCTAAACGAACCGTGTCATCACAGAACCCATTACCGCGAGTAGGAGCACAGGAAGACACAGCTATCATGACACAGCACAGCATTAAAAGCATCCCAGGCCCACCACAGCACTCACACAGTCTTTGCTAATTTACATGGATGAAAAAACAAATCAGGTGAATGGCGACGCTCGTGGGTGTGTGTTTGTCATCTCACTCCCCTGGCGCCAGAGCCCTCGGGGGAAAAAGACCAAGAGGGAGATGGAGAGGGCAGCGCGAGGCGATCAAGAAAGAGAAGGTTTAGTGCTGTTCATATGGGGATGGGGAGAGACATAATCAGAGAGAAAGAGAAGAAGACAGAGAGACAGAGAGGGGAAGGAGACAGCGAAAGAGAAAAAAAAACATAAATAGCTTTTGTTCCATCTCCGGCTGGAGACGGAAAAAAAAAGGGAGGAAACACGGTACATCAGGTATCCCCTGGTAATGGAACTTCTGTCATTAAATCGTGCCCTTGTTTGTGATTCACTACTTGTCTTTTTGGCCTATTTTGGTGGCTTTGGTCTTTGTTCTCTGTAATAAAAAGCAAGAAAAAATACCTCTGAAAAACCAGAAGGCAGATGAGAATGGGTGTTGAGAACTGTAGTCGGTGCTTGTATCAACAAATTGTTTATGTGCATGAGACTAAAGGCAAGTGAGTCATTACCAACTTATCTTTGCTCTGAAGCGAGAAATAAGTTTCCAGTTCTTCTGCAGCCCATTAAAATGTGCCTTTCAGCAAAAAAAAGGTAAGTTTGTGCATAATTTAGATTATTTATATGTCAGCTTTGTTTTACAATCTGTTCACTGAGTCTTACAAATGATCATCACTGGTGTGTTTGTTGTGGATATAAATGTATATAGAGCTGCTCAGTGACTGAACTCTATTGATGAGAGGGGACAGTACTGTATGTTGTAGTTCTTTCACATTCCTTTGCACACATTTAAAGTTTCAACGTGTAAGGATTAGGAGGATTTAGGAGGATCCGACTGCAGAGATGAAATATATTATTCATAATTATGTTTTCGTTCGTGTATAATCACCTGAAAATAAGAATGGTTGTGTTTTCGTTCCATTTCGTTACAACTTTACCACTAGATGTCACTACAGATTACACACTGAACCTTTAAGTCTTATTAATGTATCATAGATAGTTTTCACGATAAATATCAAATCATTATTTCTTTCAAGTTTTAAGACTGATTTTTGGTAGTGAGTGATATTTTTAAGAAGCAGACAGTTATTTGTGGTTTTAGATTTTTTGTAAAAGACGTAACAAGACAGAAAATATGCAGCAAGATGTAAAAGATGCAACAAAGACTATTTGTAGTTTTTAACTGGCCAGAACCATAATTATAATGATGAAATGTTGAAAATCAGCATTTAACAACATTAAATAAGCAAAAAACAAACATTTGTGCAATTAGAACAAGTGAGATCTTTGAGAAAGTGCGGTGTTGGTTGTTGAATTTCTTAATAATGTGGGTGTTCATCTGCATCTGGGATAAAGAGGTATGCAAATCAAGATTCATGTTATATAAGCTACACTTTGGCTGTTTTCACCACAGCACATCAGTTAATATAAGACTGAAGGCTGAGATAAACAAGATTCATGAGGTAAATTATGGAGGAAATACACAGATGCTCACTAAAAATGCCAGTGTAACAGAAGCTAAGCGGTCCAAGAATGAAGGAAGAACCATAGACTTAAGATGCTTGAACTCTGAAGGAGCAAAGGAGTTTTAACACCAGGATATGTGTCTGTAACTGCAGACCTTCAGGCTCATTAAGCTGTGATTCTCTGACAATAGAGCTTAAAGGATAAATGTGGTGGTTTGATTGTAATTATAGCTGTGATTCAATAAAAAATAAGCAGATTTGAAGCATAAAAAACCCAAGAAAATAGAATTTATGTTTCCCTAAAAGTTTGGAAGTTTTGTCATCAGAAGGTGTCGCTATGAGCCACGTTATGCGTGACTGTAATAAACAGAGGAAGAGAAGCAGAGCATTCTGTCATAAAGTAGTGTTTCAGCTTGTTTTGTCTTCAGACTCTACAAACGGGACAGTTTCAACGACCTCCTGTGTTATATGGGAATATTCTGGAAGACCCAGGTCAGCTGATCAGTCACATGACTTAAATGTTTGCTTCGTCAGAATTTATTCAGAAAAAGTGCTTTCATTTCCCATTAAGCACATTTAACTCTTTTTCGAAAAAGGCAAAAACCACCTCAAACGAGTGTCAAAGCTTTTTTTTTTTGCGAATTGCGGAAAGTTTGTTTGAATTTTGCCGTTTTCATAAACATTTTCTGGCATGAAACTTCAAAAACGCACATTAAATACATTTAAAAATCAGTGCACGCTCCATCAAAGGCATAACAAATCTGTGACAGCAACGTTAGTTTGTCCATGTGCTTATTATATACAACAGGGTTGAGATAGTGATCAAATGCTTAGGCATCCATTCTCCACTCTGAACTAAACTAAAAGTATTGGTGACAATTTTCCCAAATGAAAACATCTCCAACAGGCCTGTTTAGATGTGTCAATGTGATTTCATAGAATTAAAGCTTGTCACAGTATTTACCAATTCAAAGTAAGGGAGCATCACCATCATCATCGCACAGTGCCAGCAAAGTGCCCCAACAATAGTAACTGTTTACTCAAGTAAATGATCAGGCAGATTGTATTGCATCGCCATGTTTACTGAACCATAGCGCAGGGAATATTGTGCAGCGGCTTTTGTCTAATTACAAATCTATAATAAAGAAAATTGAGAGAAAATCCTATTGGTAGTGTACACAGACGCCTCCGTCGGAAACAAATCCAGCTTGTTACGAAATGTCAATCAAAACGTTATGTCCCTTAAACTGCAGGATGAGTCATCGCAACTTCTGTGTGAGTGAGAGACAGTCGAGACGGCGGGAGGGATGGGAGGGGGGAGCTCAGGGCACAGTGTTAATTGGAAGGCTGAAAAGTAGGGAGAGAAAAATAGAAAATGAAAAGACGACCAAAAAAATACTTACTGGAAGTGATGGAGTTATATCAGTTCTACATGCATCAGCGTATCAACAAGCGGTGGAAAAAACTAACTATTGGTGACACATGTTGGTGAGATAACTGACTCAGCAGGTGGTGGTCAGACACCTTCACGCTTGAGGCCAACCTTATAATAAGGGCTTATTATAAGGTAACCAAAACACAATTCTTATTTTCAGAATTATGAATAATATATTTGATTTCTGCAATTATATCTCCCTCAATCAACAATAGTAAATGCAACAGCTGAAACGTTAGAGCCTCTTCATCAAGCAACCTTCAACTGTGATCAGCAGCAAGATTACAGCAACAGCTCACAGGTAGTGTGGCCGAGCGGTCTAAGGCGCTGGATTAAGGCTCCAGTCTCTCCGGAGGCGTGGGTTCGAATCCCACCTCTGCCATTTTAAACACACTAATGGTAGTGATTCGTCAGCAAGCGTAGGCTCAAATAATAGTCTTCATCAAGCGCCTAACCCTAACCCTATGACCACAAGAGAGTGGTATAGAGAGAGAGAATAAATTGAGAGTAGAGACTTATAATAATTAGATATAAAGCAGTGTAAAGTTCCACAAGCACATAACATTTCTCTCTCTCTCACCCTCTCTTTAAATGACATATTAGATTGCGATAAGCTATTATGCACAAAATGTATCAAGGCAGAAGGAGAAAAACTGAGCAAGGTCCCACAGGAATATATACCGGAAAGCCGAGCAGTTGCATTTCTGCAAAGCCTTCTCAGACTCTAGGTGCGAGCAATGGGAGAGCAATAAAATGATGTGACCAGAATTGGTCTGAGCTTTTATTGCACCCTGAAGTGTACAACTCTTGCAGAACATGACCTCTGCAGGGGTACTTTAGACTTCTGCTGCAGAGTATTTACATGTAAAATACAACTCTCCTGGTGACTTGTACTGAGCTGCTTCTTTGGCCTCCATCTGCTTCTTAAGTCATACAGATGGAAGAATAAAAAAAACACATACTAGCTCGCAGGCATGTACTCATTCACAAGTGAAAACACCAAAAACATTTAAATGGCATGTTTTAATCCTTTTTGGCTGCGGTGTTGGATGCTGATGTTTTGCTTGGCTGCCTGTCATGTCTGGGTGTTTAGTTTTAACTGATCGGCACAAGTGGAATTGATTTTTGTCACCTCTAAATAAGGAGATGGGGGAGTTGTCTTTCACACTGGAAATTCACCCCGTTCTGAACACTTGCCTAAGTTCGTTCATTTTCTTTTTTTTACATTATATACAGTTACGTAGTCTGATTAATTTTGCTTCCACACTGCTATGACCTGCTATCATCGTATACATGCTGTGTCTCTGTATACCTAGCATTGATTAAACAAGATTGATTGGTTTATAGATGGACATTGAGTCTGTCGTCAGCCCAACCAAGTCCCAACCATCCAAAAAGTGTTTGTAAATGAACTGAGCCATGGTTCATTTTGATCCAGACCGAGATCACATCTTTTGGTCGGACCAAAGACTGGTTATTTGGTCTGCAGCTTTGGTTTAGCTCAAACTGAGAAGTCTGACGGTCCAGACCAAATGAGGTGGGTGTTTTCTCAAGCTACCTGCCAAACATTATACTACACAGTGTTAAGTAATTTCACATAGTTACTAAATGTTGCTAAACACGTGTGACTGAATCAAATCTTCAGCAAGTGTGGTCTTACCTAACATGACACTTCATGAAGAAACCTGGAACTGTGAAAAGCTGCCTGATTTCAAATGCCACCATTGCCCTTTTAAGCTGTCAAAATTCAGGAACAAAATGATGCAGTGGAAGTGTCCCGTATCCATAATGCAGAGGTTGCTGAACTGAAAACCTCCTCTACTAAGTGTGACCTTTTGTTATAAGTGCTTTGATGTGCAAATAAATCTTGTGAGGAGGAAACTGATCCATATCAAGCAAAACCCTTGATGAATTATCACACAAGGAAACATATTGATGACCAAAGGTAAACTTCTAATTAATCATTGTTTGTAAGAACTGGTTGTCAAAGCAGTAATAATTGCAGTCCAGTATCTGAGGTAGTTTTGCCAAGTTGTCTAAGGAGCTGGATTTAGGCTCGAGTCTCTCTGGAGTGAGTTCAACTCCCTCCGCTGCCACTCTTATGTCTTCACTTGAACAGCCTGGGAAGACATCATTCTCAATGCATAATGTGATGCTGCAATAGTGCATTTGCAAAATAGTGTCGAGAGAGAAGTTGTTTTGGTGTAATGAGGAAGAGCGTTGTGGTGTTAAAATGAATAAATCCCTGAGAATGAGTTAATACAATGTGATTGACCCACTGATGAAACGATATTAAAGTCCTTGCATTTACAGTTGTATGAAGCGGGTGTCTGTGGCCACATTCCCTCGAATAATGATCATCTGTTGTGACAGTAGTGACGTATGAGTCATTGACCTGCATTGACAAAGTCTGAAGGTGTGAAGCA
>JAPQRN010000002.1:25633347-25670319 GCA_037367275.1 Coranthus polyacanthus | reverse complement strand
TCTTGTTCAAGAAGTCAAGTCATTTAAGAGGAAATGTAGGTGTCTTTTACTTTGGTCCATGACATTCACCACTGTGTATGTTTGGTTTGAATTGGAAGTCCATTATATAAATTTAACTGTCATGGAACGGACTAACTGTACTACCTGCAAAAGCAGTTGTGAGAAGCAACTTAAGATTTAGTGGGATTTAGAAGGATGTAACTGCAGCAGTGGAGCATAATTTTCATAATTATGTTTTCATTATTGTATAATCACCCAAAAATGAGGATTGTTGTGTTTTCATTACCTTAGAATGAGCTGTTTATATCTACAGAGGATCTACATAGATCCAAACAGATCTTCTTCTTTTTCCGTTTCATAGGAAGCCACATACTGGTAGCCACATATTTTAAGATTTTTTTAGATTATAGAGCATGATAAAATTGAGATAAATCTGATGTGCAAGAAACACGCATTCATACGATCAGACTGGTTTTGAAGCTGACTATCATAGCGATGGGCAAAGCACTTCTTTTCACTGTATGGAATCCCTTCATTAAAAAGTGTTTTCATTACATCCACCAGAATTATTTCTCAGTCCTCTGTGTCGTCCATGCTTTCTTCAATCCTCTCGGCCCCTTCAGTCATGCGTTGTAATTTACATTTCTGTAGCCCAATCGCTCTCTGTTTTTCTTTTAAATCAGCTAAGTCCTGTCTTGTTTCATTTCTTAAGTCTTTTAACTCCCTTCACAATTCTGAGTTCTTTTGTGATATCCGATGTGATCTCTCTCTCAGCTTTTCTTTGATGTAGGATTCCTCCATGGCAGTTTGTTTCTTTACTTTAGATTCTCTTGTTTTTGCTTTTATCTTTGTCTCTGTGACTTTACCAGAGCGTAGATTCATTCCTTACACAAATTGAAGTACAGTCTCTTTCATCATAGTCGGCTCAGAGAGGTGTTCGTAGGTCGAGATTTGGAGGTGGATGAACGCATAGGCTGCTGACTTCTCTTCCTCACGAGGGGAAGTAATTACAGGATTCTGTTTGAGATTAATACTGTAGTGCTTGACCTACACCTGCATGGCATGTGCAGTGTTGCCAGGCTGGCAAACTTTGACAAACACACCAAAGTTTCCTGTTCTACAGTTTACTTTTGAACTTGCAGGGTCTGATTCTGGTTCTGGTTCTGGTATGGTTGTGTTGAGGTCTGCGTTGTGTCAGCTCATCTGTTGACATTAGCTGACTGCATTTCTAAGCTAACCAGTATCTAGTGTTGTACACTGTTGTAGAGGAGCAGAAAAGAGGCATTGAAGATCTCGACAACAAAGGAACAAACAAAAGAGCACGAATCTGCCGTGTGCAACCTTTTAATGAGTCATGAGTTTAAATCACTGCTAATGTTGCTCTTTATCTTGTAAATGTAAATGTGCAAATGTAGACTAGCATGTTGTCCACAGCAGGTTGTCATATGTCATTATGACGAATGCAGCTCGTTCTGCTGACCCCCTTCGTTGGACAAATGTTATCGTATTTAGAAGATAAACGACCTGCGTGGAAAAATGATATCATAACTTACGGAAAGGATGGCAAACCGAACAAAAAAAAAGTCCCACGTTGCACCTTTTGTTTGCTTGGTTAAACAATCATAGAAAATAGTGCAAGATGCCTTTTTGTTAGTGTTAAATATTGTTAGATTTTTATGCATTTTCAAGGCAAAAATATAGTACCTTGTGACATAATCATTGCCACTTCATCACATCTGAGAAGGGCAAATTTCCTTGATGATCTATATTCAATGGTGACAAAGGTCAATTTGACTCTTGCCTCTGTTTAATTCAAACTTTCTAACACACTGAATAACTGCTTTCACCCATATTTTATGCTGTCTTAAAAGACAACACAAAGAGTTTGCATTAAGAAAAAAAAGTGTTGTTTTTCACATCATGACTATGTTATTATGTGTCTTACAACTTAATTTAATATTGTGATGAAGCCTTGAATAAAAACTTTAAATTATGTGGTATTCTGCCTAAATGTGAGATGATACTGCTGTGGATTTGAGTTTAGGAAGGCAGGTTGGTTTCTACACAGATTAAGACAGATTTGTTGAAATTGCAAATGGTTGCTCTATTTGCAAAGTCAAATAAATGCCAATAACAAATTAAAAACCATTCAATAGCAGTTCTTCCTCGTGGCAAATAGCAGCAGGGAAAGCTTACAAAATAAGCAATTTGAATCTGGATTATGTTGTTTAGAGATCAAATTACATTTTGAAATCCAATCTGAGCATCGAACAATTCATTGTTTGGCCTGGAAAAAATACAGCCCTGTGGGACAACCAATTTGGCTCTGTGTAATGAGTCAAGTCCAAGTGTTTATTTATTAGAATGAGGCTTAATTTAAATGCACAATAACCACCTTCTTAAGAAGGGCATCGTGTGCGTGTGTTGTTGTGCATATCCGTTTGTGTCAGGAAGGTACCAGGGTTTAGGGAAAAAAATAAATAAAGGCAGAAAACAAAAGTTGTGATATTAAGAGAGTGTTTAATTGGTCTCTGTGATGAAAATAGAGCTGCATTAAGGAAGTAATGAATCTGACACTTGGAGGCAGGACTGCTGCTGCTGAATAACAAGTAAGTGTTTGTGTGAAAAGCAAAGGTGTCGCTGCAAATCTGAGAACACACCACTAAATGTTCTACAAAAACCAGTGCATTCATTTTTATTATGTGTTGGGATCTTTTCCCTTTGTTGTTCTCCATGAATATGAATATGAATACGAATACAACACAATGTTCCTTCATTACAAAACATTTTCACTGACTCACTTTCTTTTTATATTGACTAATCTGCAGCATGTGCACATTCCCCTCCTGTCTGGCTCATTTCACTAAACAAAAGTGTCAATCTGTTGCTTGAAATGGCTTTTAACAAAACAAATATTAAAGATGCACTACGGGAGATGCTCACGGGTGTAACACTAGCTGCTGTTAGCTTAGCTGTGCAGTCTGATCATGTCAACAGACGTCTGGTTCCCACCATAGACTGCGACACGAACGAGCACATGCAAATTACAATGAGAACATTCAAGATAGTGGTTGACGTACGTGAGGTTCAATGTGTAAGATCCACGCCAGTGTGTTCAAAAGGAGTTTGTGCTGGAGTGTTTTACGCTAGGAGCCGGTTGTTTCTTGATATTAGCTATATTTAACTATATTTCTAAGCTAATGGCTGTCTCAGTCACTTATACGTATACATGACAGCAACTCGTACCACTGAGTTCTACGAAGACAACTGAGGTCGGTTTATCCATGAAAATCCATATGCGCAGTTAGCGAACATCAACGAACAACTGGCTCCGAGCACAAAACAGACTCCAACACAAACTTCACATAAGCACACGAGTGTTTGAAAATCTTACAAAGTGACTGGACTTTTTTTGGATTTATATTTTTAGTGGGAATGAATGCGTTCCTTTGGGTGCACTTCCATGGACACAAGCCGCCCCCTCCTCTAAGACGAAGAATCATCTTAATCAAAGTCACTGGCTCTTTGCGTGGGGGCAAGAGTTGCATTTTCTGCCCACCCAGTTTAACTTTTATTAATAGCTCACTTAATCCAACTGGCGTTTGAAGGGGATCTTAGAAAACCATTTCAGAAAGACAACTAGACGGGCCGCTTACTCATGAAGTTCAGCAACCAAAAGGAGGCTGCAACTCAGCTGAAGAAAGGGAAGACAGAACTTAGCTGGATTGTTTTTCTGCTGCTTTGGCATTTTGAAACAGAGGAGAAATAGACAGGAGACATCACACCACTTCTTTCAGCCTTGTTTGTTTTCTGTGGTAGTAAATAGAACTTTCAGTCCTAATTCTATTTTTTACATCGTAGAAATCCACAGAAACGACAGGGAACTGAAGTTTCGGTCAACGAGAGAGAGAGAGGGAGCTGCATGGCATGAGCAGAAAAACCGATTTTTGTAAAACAGAAAAGAACAGGGTGAAGGATTCAGACAGATCTATTTGCAGACATGAAATGTAGTATCCACACTTACGTTCATTAGTGTCTAATCTCTTACTCATTACCTTAGAGGGAGCGGGTCCTCTCTATACAGTCCAGCATGTTGCACCACCATGTTTCTATAGTGGCCTTGAAAGGACAAACCAAAGTGCCTTTAGTGTGTTTTGCATTTTTAGTGGCCACCATATGTTCTCCTATCCATGGGGAACTGGAGGCTGAGGGGTATTCAGTTAGTTGCAGTCAATCAAACTAAATAAATATCCTCCAAAAATAGAATAAAATCCATCAGACATGACTCTACTGCATTCCTCTGAGACTCATCACAGAAGCTTGGAAAAGTGTCCACAGTGGCATAAAACAGTGTCATGCAATCTATATTTAGTCTTTTGATTTGGACCAAGAGGAGAGAGCTGCGTATTGGTCTAAATTCTGGTGTTTTTTTTTTCTCAACTGAAAAACAAACTGTAAAACCTAGCAAAAAAATAGCTTCATACATTAATCTACAATGTGAAGAAGCATTAACTAGGAGAAATATATTATTTAAGACAGGATGATACTTGCAAAAACAAACTGGTATTTTAGAATTTAATGACTACTCAAATATATGAAAAATCGTGCTCGGAGGAAGCAACCGGAAGCCCTGAGCCTCTTTTTGAACCACCTCCATCACTACCTTCCCAGGACTGAGCTGTTCAATATCACAGAGATGTCAAAGCAACTGTACTATAATGTTTGGGAAATTGCAGAGCCTTCTAGCTTCACACTCAACATCTGTTTACCTCATGCTGGTGATTACCTCCCATATCTGAATAAGGAAGGAGATGTGAGAGCACACTTGACATATTTTCAGAAATTTGAAGAAGTGAGAGTGTGCCCGAGGAAAAAAAAATAAAGCATAAATGGACAATTTACTCAAATCTACTGTTTTGATTTAAATGATTCTGGTCTTAAATGAAAGATCCCACACATTGCTCTTTCAAAGCGTCCCAATGTATTGATCGCGCTAACATTTCCGCCCTCCCAGCCCTTTACAGCCTTCATCAGGAGTTTATGGAACGTTTCTCAACAATGGAATCTTATGTGCACTAGCACCTTATATTCTACAAATCATTCCATTCTACATATTAGTGAGGGAAAAACAGAGAGAAGAAAAACAAAGAATAAAACACGACTGTGACCATAATTACATGTATTTACAAAATAATCTATAGAAATTACATATCTAATGAATGAAAACGTAAGCCTTAGAGCATTTGTCCATCATTCAAAATGATATAATCATGGACTATTTGTATCTTGAATGTAACTTCCTCTAAATCTCTAGAGTGTAATGTCATGGAATCTCATCATTGAAGCCCACGGGCGATAACGTACATACCTGCATCAGAGGGAGTTGGATGTTTGACTGTTTTCTATCAAAGGATTCTGGTCTTATCCGGCTTGACAAGTGGCTTGGCATCCACCTCATCAAAGTACCACCAGGTCAAACTCCCAGAGCCTTCAAACACAGAGAAAAACAGAGGCTCTCTTTACCGTTACTCTCTACCTCATTACAGACAGATTAGTGTGACGTGAACAGAGGTAAAGTGCAGTGCTCGACTGTGTGTCATGACACTGAACTCTCACTGAACTCTCAGTGGATTTTTGCTCTGCTCCACAGGCATGTTGGTCATGACTTCAGCCTCCGATGGGAGCTTCTGTTGAAAGATCAGACGTAGCATGGAAAAAAAACCATATATACTGCCCACAGCTTAGAAATGGATTTGTCACATCATCGACAAATGACTGACTCCCAGCGCAAAACAGACTCAAACTTCTACTTCAATCTGAACCTTTAACACCAGCACTGATGTGTTTAATCCCAGTAGAGTCATTTAATGTAGTTTACAACTCAAAAAGTACATGCAAATTTTGCATATTGAACCTTTAACTTTTATAAAAATCTGCAATTTTTTTTGTATTTGAAAATACCTCGACACGCCACCTCCTGTTTCTAATCCTGAACCTCGCAAGAGTCTTGACTTCTCCATGTCATGACATTTCTATACACAGTGAACGTTAACGGCATCTACTCAGAGGTGTTTGGCCGTGCTGCCCTCGAGTAGGAGTCTGTGAAATCATGCTCATTTGCAGGTAAGTGAAGCTGTAATATCACCATCTTCAAAACCACCAGACTCATCAATACACACAGTAACACAAACTAACCAATCGAGGCAGCGGTAATATGGCTGTTTTTGTCAAGGGAGTCTGGCTTTCAAGAGAGCTTCAGGGCTTCATTTTTCCATCGGAACGGGCTGTCTGATGCCACGGTAGAGCAGTGAAAATACTCTAAATATAGTGTGCACTTAAACTGATATGGACTTTTTGTAGGTGGCTGAAAGTTTACTGCAGCAAATAAATACATAAATGAAAAAAAAAAAAATGTAACTAACTGAGGGTGCCTTACAGTGTGATCCAGGACCACCGCGAATGGTTGGCAACTAAAGACTTCACTGTGTTTATCTTATAAAGGTCAAATTTTATTTTAGACAAACATCAGTCATCAGAGTCATCAGTTTTAATAATCTTAAAATCCACCTGAAAAATTCTGTCGAAGAAGAGCTCGATCCGCAACCGACGTCTGTGTCAGGTACTCAATAACGACATGAGCGCTTATTTAGAATACAATACTTTTTAGCCCTTGTAGACTATACTGTTGTGGTGACAGATCATTGCCAAAGGCATGTGGGAGCAAACACACTCAACGATTGTCATAAGCAAGCAAGGAAGAGATGCAAGGCAAAGGAAGACAATCCTGGGGACACGCTGCTGTTTGCTGTGAAAAACATACCTCCCTTGACGATAACACTTCCCATGGGACTTCACTTCCCAGAGAGCTATTGCTCTGGATTTTGACTGTCATTAAAGTCTAACTTTCCTGCCATTGTTTGCTAAAGATATTTTTTCTGTTTGTAGATAAACATTCAGATTTTTGACTTGAGGTTTTATTCTCCTGAAAGACTTCTGTTATTTTATATGTTGCATGTTGCCATTGTCGAAATATGCATGAACTCATATAAACTCCCAGGGATGATGATGGTTTCAATTTTAGCTTTGGTGTTGTATGATCAAGGTGACTTTTATCAAGTAAATACTTTGGTCTGTAGTAGTGAGCACACTGTTCATAAACATTACATATACTTCTACTTCAGTACATTTCAGAGGCAAATGTTGCACTTTTCACTCGACAACACAGAATCACAAGGCATCTCTGCCAAGCCATACGAGCGTCTGTAAGGGTTCATCTTCACCGTGTCGCCATAGAGTTACATTTGAGCCATGTTTGAACTGATGTAGCTTAGGGTGTGTTTCAGCAACATGTTAAACACAGAAACTGGAAGATGTTCCCGTTCAGATGAAGTCTAATACATGCATTTTAATCTTACACTTACATGAAAAGGATGGATGTTAAAAGGTGAGGTTAGTTTAGAACTTTGGAAGAACTTCAGCACCAATGCCTCCATTGCTTTCTTTAATGTAGACTGAAATCTCTCACTGACTAATTGTCAAACTGTACAAGTATTCATTTAAAACAGAGAGATGCTGTTGATGTTAGAGATCACCGTAGTTTATCAAGTGGTTTCCTTTATAATAAATATAACTTCAATTAACCTTAGCTCAACTCTATGTTTTGTGCTAGTTGCAAAAAGGTAGAACGCTTAAATGAATATGAGTTGGTGACCGTGGAAAGATTTACTTGCAAAACATTTTGAGTATATTGGCTTGCTGATGTTAGCATCTACCTTAAAGTCCACAGGCTGTAGACTTCTAAAGTTTTTGCTTTGCACTTTTTAACTCTGCAAATGCAGAGTGGTGCAGAATAATTAGGCAAGTTGCTGACTTTCCATTAACATCATGGCAGTATGATTTACTTCAATTCATTTCAAAATGTTTCAGAAACTAATGCATTTTGACAGAGGTTGTCGTCCGGTGTGACATGCAATAAACCTGCCAGATTGCTCTTATTAGACATTGCATGGGCCCTTTAGTGGTAGCATTGGTAGTAGTAGTATATTAAATTAGCCTTGGCAAAGAGCCACATTAAAGGTGGTGTATTTTAATGATATGTAACAATGTAAGAAACAACACAAGCCTCTAGTAAATTAAGTTTATGGTAAGTAAGAGTGGAATAAGTGGTATTTTACCTCAACGATTTCTGATTGAAATGTAACCTGACTTGCAATGTCTTGCAAATTGGTCTATCCTAGAAAACAAACTGTGTGCAGCCTCAGGCAGAACCTTATCTGTATAGAAAGCCCTTGAAAACTACAGCAGTCCATCAAACCAGAGAGATGTGAAGGAGGGGGAGCAGATGATTTTAAGAAGTGAGAGTGTGCCCGAGGAAAAAAAAAGGACAAAATAGTGAAGATGAAAGCTACAGACATTAAGAAAAGAGAGGGTAGGTGGCAAACAACATGGCTTGCTGTGAGTAGTTCTGTGGCTTTCTGTAAAATGCAACACCCGCTGCTCCTCATCCTCCCTCCTAACCCTCACCCATCCATCCATCTACTCCATCTTTCCATGACTGACACTTTTCTGTCTAAGCTTTGACATTCAAAGACTCTATTCCCCACCCTCCCTGTCATCCAACTACCTACCCAAGCCATTCCTCATTTCCTCCATCCGTCTGTCTATTTCTCATGTTCCCTTGCATAACGTTCTGTCTTTTTCCGTAACAAACATTGATTAGTGGGATGTGAGGAAAGTCCATCTACCTCTCCCTTCTTCCACGAGTGTACGTTGCCTATTCACATGTTGCCAGTCTATGTCTGTATATGACCATGTTCATTGTGAAAGCAGTTTGAAAAATAAAGACTGTAAATGTCTAAAATCCAGACTGCTTCTTCCATGCAGGGGACGAGGACGGGACGGGGAAGGGGGGAGGACGTTTCCATTCAGAACATGATGGACAACCTGAGAGACGAGCAGAAGGGTATTACATCTTGTTCTCTGCTGCTGCTGCTGCTGCTGCTGCTGCAGTGTGTTTTAGGATTTCAACGGCAGGACAACAGTGCCCTCATGTGTCACAAAGTGATTTAGCATGGTAGTTCTTCTCGCTGGTGGTCAGAATTCTGTGCTGAAGTAGGACACAGTTAAATATTACTATTTTATTGATTAATGAGAAACCTCGTTGTGCAGCCATGCATTTCTGAGACACTGATGAAATATGCAGCTTTGATTTACTGTATTCATGCTCATTATTACTGCGTCTTGCTCAGTTATTAACTATTTCATCATGCTGCCTGAAGGAGAATTGTAAAATCAAAGTCTTTTAAAGGTCTTTTTGGCTTTGGCACTGATACAAACCAAAATTCAACTCTCCATCTCACATCCAACCAAACCAGGAACTGACAGTGAAATAGATCTTAAGGCCCTGAGCTGGATTATCAACTGTGTAAAGCAGAACTGCCTCAGGTCTCTAGACCCCAAGCGGTTCAAGATGCCTTATTCATAACAACTGGCTGTGAACATATGATTTATTGTAAATGTAGGAAATTAGGAAATAGGAATTTGTATTAAAAGTATCCTTGTGCCGTGGCCTTAGTCTTCCGGAGGAATCGTGTGTCGAAATCTAGTTTTATTGCTCCGTATGAAACTCATTTTCAAATAAGTACATCTTTTTTTGCAATTTCTTTATTTTCTGCTTTTTAACCATAATAAACACAACACATAACAGATACACAACATAATGTACAAGACACACATGGGTGGAGAATTACCAGAATATCAAATGATCAATCAGTGTTCAAAATAAAACAAGGATCACGTAGAGAAGAACAAAAAAAAAAAACACTTAGCAGCAAAAGGCATGAATTGTATTTATGTAGTTTCATTGAGCAATGTCAAAAACAGCTTCTGCACCTTTTGGTAGTGGTTTTGTGTATTGAATTTGTTGTGACAAACCTGTTCCTTAGTAACAGAAAGCATCTTGTTAAACCGCCTCCTGAAACATGGCGACGCTGAGCTCTTCCAGTTCAGTAATATTCAGATGTTAACTGCAACCAGCTTTTGAAGAGAGGAAAGGGCCCTCGTCCTGTCAGAGCAACAAAAAAATGTAAATAAATATATCACCCCAAAAACCTCCTAATGCTGGACGGTGTCAGAACAGGTGTGTTAGTGATGCTTCTGAAGTCTGTCACTAATGGAGGAAATCGAATCTATGTCTTACTAAGTTTAATTTTAGAGTAAGGCAGTAAATTGAATGAATCTGTGTCTAGAATTAATAGAGCAGCTCTTTGTACTGTCCAGATCTTCCTCCCACTGTTCATCAGACACTGGAACAGCCAATTCTTTGGCCCGGGGCTCCCTGAGATGACCGGTACTTAGTGGTTCCATAAAGGCAGTAACAAAGATCAAATGACATCAGATGTTTCAAATTTGGCTGAAAGAGAAGCAAATCATAAAAAATGTGGCTCTTTGGTTTGACTGCAAGGATAAAAGTGTCATTGAGGAAGGTGATATTTAGTTTGGAGCTGAAGGAGTGGGGCAAATGTATTGTTTTGCAGCACAGATTTGAAGAAATGGGCGTATGCTATAGGAGAGAGAACTTTGAAAATCCAATATTTTTTTTTATTGGATTCAATATCTTCAAAGAGTTTCTTTTATGACCAAGTACTTCTTGGGAGGACGATGCTCCAGAGAAGAGCAGCACTGGGAGAGAGGTCTCTGAAACTGACATTCAACATTCAACTGTTGAACTGAGATTGAGATTCAACTTTTAGCCAAACGAGGGTAAATAAATGGGGAGATGTTGTAAAAAGGTAGAAGAACCTTGGGAGTGCAACCATCTTCATGGCACTGATTTGACCAATCATTGAAAGGGGGAGCAATTTCCAGGTCCTGATGTTAACCTTCAGTTTATCTACCCTTCTTACTTATCCTTCCTATTATAAATGTTGTTGTACAGACCTTTTCTTATACTGTGTGTGTAGAGACAAACCTGAGGATCGTTGGATAGATCGTGGCCACAATATGAACACAATGAATGACTGAAGCTTCATTCAGCCCGACCTCGACACGAAAACAACGAGGGTTGATCTGTGAAAGGGCCTTAAACGATCCATGTTCATGTCGTCTGGTGACGTCTTGCCGTCGTATGAACAACTCCTGGAACACATTGCTTACCTCACCCATGTAGTGGTCATGTTACCTGATGCTTTTCATTTTCCATGTTCACTGACATCTTTCACTATAAAAGAGAACCAAAAAAAGAGCTAAAACATGCAGAAAAAGCTCTCGGGTAATGAGCACAAACAGGTTTTATTTACATTCCTGTTTGTAGGACACTTCACATAAAAGTTTAAAGGTTTTTCATATAAAAGGGACATCATGCAGGTAGTTGCATACATAGCTTTTAGTTTCATAAATGCATAGCTATAAGGGACACTCGAGGGATAAAAAGACAGATGTAAAACCATAGCAGAGATTCTCTTGGGTTCCAGTACTTGCTTATAGTCATGGAATCTGTTGGAGTAATTACTTATTTCCCTCAGGCTTTAGCCTAGATGTGTCAATGTTTTATTTTAATTTTAAGTTAAATAATAGTAAAGAAGTTTTTCTTCCTGTCTGTCTCAACTCCCATTTCACCCTTATCCCATTTTCTGACTCTCGATGTCTTTCTGACTCATTCCATTGTGCATTGTGGGATTGTTTTTGCTGCCACCTTCTGGTTCAACCAAACTATTGCAGCTGCCAAAGAGCTGCAGCGATGCTTGTTCCTAGACTAAATGGAAATGTACTGGTGACTGTCATTGTTTCATACTGTAGGAAACATTTTCATTGACCCATAAACTTTTAAACATTTAATCATCATTATGTTTTTTGAACTGAAAACTGAATTATATGACTCCCCTGTGATAAAATGCATCATTAATATTTCTCAAATCTAGCAAATATAGAAGTAATGAGCATTTAATGAGTGAGAATGGCTCAATACTCCTCTTCCTGTTTCATCATCATCCTGATCCTTAACCAGGATATGTAGATTCATGAGCTTAGTATAAAAAAAGTAGTGATTCACCACAACCTCAGGGGCTGAAAAGTGACGGCAACACGGAAGTGTCAAAAACTGTACTTCCTTGAATGGTCCCTTGAGGTTGGCTCCAAAAGCAAGTTAATCCCCATAGACCCCCGTGTTAAAATAACCAACTTTACAGCAACAGTTTTAGGGGATTTTTATGTAACTCAGTCATGAAAATTATAGGGGAAAGAAACACTTTTCTTATGCAAAACTGCAGAAATGCATGTAATTATAATGTTATTGCCAGTCATTTTGTTCAGTCCAAAAGCAGTTGTTTGTCCTTTTTTATATGGTATCCTCTAGAATAGGAGCATCCATTTTTGGAAAATGAAGATGAGAAGAATATGAAATATGACCTTATACTTTTAATTTATAATTTAATTAATAACCCTAAAGCCTTTATCTCAGGGCGTAAGGATGCCTTCTGTCTTTAGCTTTACAACACAGCTCACAACCCGCATTCATCTGTTTGAACCAATCAGAACTCAGAAAAGGTCTAATCTGGCAAAGTGGAAACACCTGTGTGGGTGGGCGGTGGGTGTGTCGAACACGATTTTCCAACTAAAAGGACAATTTGTGGTCTATATTACTGGGGGAAAAAATCAGTTTTAGGCTGTTTCCTTATTTTACCACTGAGTGGCAGGAGAGCTTTACTTATGTTTTCATAGCACCAGGTGAAGCTATAAAACCACCTCTAATACATTTTGCAGCACTGCAGTCTAACCTGTCTCCAACCATCCTGTACTTCTTAGTCTCTTTCTCAGCTCTCTGTTCATCTCTGCCTCTTTTTTGTCTCCGTCTTTCTCCTCTTCTCATCCCTTTGTCTTTTTCAACACCTCCCTGCAGTGGTTTGTGATTCTCCACTTACACTAACATCCTTCAAAGCAGGAGCTGGTCTTCCATATGGAGTAGTGCAGTATTTACATGTCGAAGGTCTACGACTGTGTGTGAGAGAGAGCAGGAGTGCATTTTCTCTCCCTTCCTGCTGCAGTCTGGTCCAACCAGTGTCATACATCATGTCCATCTGGGCTCTTAGCCATAGCACGGCCTCTGTATTCTATTAAGTGAAGAATCAGTGCATCACTTAGCTGCAGCCTCTGTATTATGTGATGTCTTCATACAGTAGTGCATATGTGAACACTTCCATCCATCCCCACCGTTTATCCAGCATGTTCAGCTATATCTACAGCCATACATTATGCACAGATCCTCTTACTGTAAAGCGCTTTATATGTCACAGCTGCAGAAGGAGCTTCTGCTGTACAACTGCAGCCAGATGAATTCCTCACTGGATGGAAGAGGTATCATTTTAATGAATGCATAGTGGATATAGGAGGCTACATAACATGTGGGGAGATGATGTAATATGCTGTGCGATGAAACAGAGGAAAACAGCTAAGAGAGACTTGAATCATAGGAATTCATATAAACCATATGTTACACACTTTGACAACTGAAGCCCAGTGTTTTTGTTTTTTACTTTATCTGTGATGTGATTTTCAAAAACATAAAAGATAAAGAAGTGAAAGTTAAATGTGGTTTCTTGTGTCATTCTTGTTTTATATTATACGCTGCCCGGCCAAAAAAAAATAGCCACATACACAATATTTCGTGGGACCGCCTTTAGTTTTGATTACAGGACACATCGTTTATGCCACGCAATGCTTATGTAATGAATAAATGTCATGACATTTATTTCTCTCCAGAGTTGCATTAATTTTTCGCCAAGATCTTGTATTGATGATGGGAGAGTGTAAAGTCTTCTCGAGCACATCCCAAAGCTTCTCAGTGGGGTTCAGGTCTGGACTCTGTGGTGGTCCATCCATGTGTGTAAATGATGTCTCATGCTCCCTGGACCAATGTTTCACAAGCCTGATGAATCCTGGCATTGTCATCTCGGAATCCATCAATGGAAAAACCTGGTCCTTCAGTATATTCAGGTTTTCAGCTGACCTTCATTTCGTGGACACACAACGTTACTGAACCTAGACCTGACCGATCATCTTCCTCTTTTCTCGCCCCGATGTGCAACCTGGACTCATCAGACCACATGAACTTTTTTCCACTGCTCCACAATCCAATCTTTATGTTTCCTAGAAAATTGATGGTTGTTTAAGAAATGAGAAGCTACTCACTGCATCAGTTTGGGTTAAATAACTTGTTTCCAGCTGAAACATATTAATCACTGCAGTAATTATCCATTGGAAGACTCTTAGCTATGTGCTTAGTTAAATGGAGTCTGTTTTGTCTAAGAGCAGATCGTTTATTCACGTTAGTTACCTCCATTTCTAAGTAAATGACTGTCTCAGTCTCACATCCATGATAACAGCCTGTACATGGATTTCTATGTAGGTTTTTGTCTCAATGCCTCTTTTCTGCTCCTTCTGGTAACAGTGTGTGATACTAGCTACCGTTAGCTTAGAAATGGAGTCAGCTAACGTCAACAAACGAGCGACTCCCAGCACAACACAGACTTCACGTAAGCACGAAAACAAGGAAGACAAAATGCAACTGCAATATAAATCACTACCCCATTAGCATTTTGTCATTTACAGCATTGGTCTTTCATAACCAAGTTTTTATACCATTTTCAAAATCTCAGTTTCCCACTGAAAACTAAAGTATAAAGGAACACAAAAGAAGCTTATTCCTAAGTAAACCAAACCTAAACTTCTGAGACAAATCCCATTTAGTTACAAATTATTACGGCCGAGCTGTGAGCTTTGAGAGACGAATGCGAGTCGGGCGATGTCTGTGCTTCCACGTAAAACCACATTACACTGGTTGAAGCTGCTTCTTATACTGTACATTAATAAACACTACATTACAACCAACGAGGAGACAGGTAATTGTTTCATTAAGATAAATGAACATGTAAAAGACGTAACTCATTTCAGGCGGGAGCCCTATTTGTGTGGCTCTGATCGGTTATTCAGAATGTAATTTCAGCTAGAACCCAAACTAATCATTTACATAGATGGTTGCGAATACAGGGAAATGCACATGGTTAAATTTCAACTATAGAAATATTACCACTTAACTGTAGGTTTTAGATGCTAATCATCACTGATCAGCACTTGTTGCAGCCGCCTGATTCTCCGCTATCGTCAATACGCCAACACAATAATATGTTGTGTTATACTGACACATGATTTCAAAGATTGTAATGTAGGGCAACGTATAACAAATCATTTTCTGTTACTGCAGGAGAATCCTTCTGCTGGACACTGTGCTTGCTGCAATAATACAGTATACTGAGGATTGAATTATTGATCAATACCAAGGAGTGTATCTACAGCCCCTCAGTGTTTGGGGATCTAGCTTTAGAAGCTTGAATTTTGAAAGTAGGTTTGATGTGGGCCATTATTGTTTTGTTAGAGTATTTCTAAGCCGGCTGTCATGGCCATTTTTACTTTCTTAGACCTTAGGGAACGTATTAGCACTAGCTTACCACTTGTAGCTTATAGTGATGCCACTAGATGTATGATGTCTGTTCCCTAGATTTAACATGTCAAAATCAGGTAGAATCTAGACTTTTTAAAATTAAACTAAAGTATTTGGTTCATTTATTTGTTGTGTTGCATCCAGTGGAAGAATCCACTGTTTTGACACGTGATCTGTACACGTTCACTGCTGCCAGTAAATTCTTTTACTTTAATTAAAGATTCAACACATAAGGTTTGACCTGGCCTTTTTGTTGGCGTTTCAAAGCTTACGATGGACTCTGTTTGCTGCATCCATGACAACAGCCTGTACTAACTTCTTTGTGAAGGACTCAGGTCAGTTTTCTGTGAAAGTCCTTATGCTCACCTCTTCACTGTCATTCTTCTGCTCCTCAACATTAGCAACAGTGTGCAACACTACGTCTCAGGAATGGCATTAGTTAACTTTACAACACAACCAGCGAAAACTTCACACCAGGACACAAGGCATGTGCAAATCCTACATTTTGAACCTTTTCGTTTTGGTTCTTTGGCCTACACATTCACTAAGTAATGTCTCATGCCTAAAAGGACTTGGCTGTGTTTTATTCCTATAGCACATTTCATTCCAGGGGGAAGCACAATGTGCTGCACAAAGTGTGAAGTACAAGTTACAGCTAAAACAAAGCCAGCAACCGACCATTAAAGCCAATCAAGAATAAAACCTCATGAAATAGTAATTAAAACGAAGGGTAGACCAATAAAAAACACAAAACTGAGTTAAAACCAATAACAGTTAAATAAAATAGATAAAATAGATAATTTAAAAAGGATAAAACGGGAAATAAAAGACATTAGTTACTGCTGAACGCTGAGCATGAAAAGAGTCCAATCATTTTTCTCAGTTGTTGGCAGTGGAGACCAAACCAGAGCTGAAAGAAGAGTGAATACTGCATTTAAGTGGTTGGAAATACAACATGGGTACAACTGGTGTCTTTTGGATTTATATGCGGGAAATAATTTCAGCCGACAGAAGAACAGCGCGTTCAAAAATAACAACTTTAAAGTACTTCATTTACTGATACACTCTGTAACAACACCAGATAAACTTTGTTCAGCCAAAGGTTCAGCACATTATCAGGCTTATACAATATTAATTGTCCATATAAATCACTGTAAATACTATGACACTGATGTATGTTGTATGAGAATAGGGGAGAATTACCTCCGTGAACTGATTTATACTCGTGATCTCTCCCTATGATAACCAGTACCAAGAGGTTACAGTTTTAATGCTGGAAACAGTAAAGAGAAGCAGAAAGAAAATATCCAAATATGAGCTCCAAAAGCAGCTCAGTCAGTCCACGCTGCCAGATGGCTTGGGAATAAGTGAGTGTGCATTTGTACAATTTTCAAGAGCAGCCTTTGTCAAGCTTAGGGGCCAGGCCTTAATATATTGGTGTGGTTTGAGCTCCGATGATATAATACTGTATCATAGAAAGGGCTGACTATTGGGAGCCAGAGAGGGTGTTTTTGTTTTTTCATCTATGCAGTTTCTATTTTGCCATTAAACAATGAAACTATGGGTAAAACTGCATAAAAGCAATTGCCCAGATGTTCAGATGTTGACAATAAGTTTAAAATATGTTTGTTGTCCTGCTGTACCTCAAGGCTGTGCACTTTCCATTAGAGCTTTTACATTAGTTTTTTTTTCTAAGGACAATTCATGTGCCAAACAGTGTCTGTTTCTTATATTATATTAAACAGAGAAATCAGCAAAAAAAAAGGAAACAGCTACACTGAGGTATTAAAATTCTATTGTATACTTTGATTAGAAGTACCTCTCTGTCCATACTCTGTTATCTTCAAAATCATTTTTGTTTTTTTACACAAACCAATCACGTTAATTAGACTATTAACCTATTAATAGTAATAATAATAATTAAATATAACCTATAACCTATTACTACAATGTTTACACTACTTAATTGGAATTGTTAATTGCAATTGATGTGGAACTACTTGTTTTAGAGAAAAATAATTACTGGGTGCTTGTTGCCAGGCAACAGATGCTGGTGGTATATTTTCGTGTAAATTGCAGTGTATCATTAATACTGAGCAGTTTGAATGAAGTTGGCTGCAAAGGTGTAGCGCAGAACCTTACACGCTTTACAAAAACAGGAGTGATTGTCTGCTGCCATTAACAAACCTGAAACGGTAACAGTATCCTGACTAAACGTTGACATACACCAGTCTGTGATAATCCAACAACATACCTTACCCTGATCATGACTATTGTCAAAGTAACTCAACGACACTCAAGAACAAGTGGTATAATTGTATTTCAATGAAATCTGTTGACCATAAATTCAGTAAAATAGCGTGAAGTTGTGGTACGGCGTTGGAACGACATTGGCTGCACAAACGTTACAAACCAGTCCTTTGCTGGATACATTTGTGCTGGAAAAGGTACTATTTCCCTGCCTTGCTGCAGTCCTCTGGTAAAGAAAACAAGAAGACAGAGAGACAGCTGTGGTAACTGCGGTGGAGGATGGACGGCCAGCTGGGCAACTATTCAGCCACAAAGATGCTTTGTTCGCGTGTCTAACATGAGTGTTACATAATAAATGTTCGGTTGCAGTAGCTTGACCTGTGGTTTTTTTACAAACCTGGACTTCACGATGTGTTCTCCCTCCACCGTACCACCGAGTTCCATGAAATATGAGCACAAGGAGGCAAGTGAGGGATGGAAAGCAAGTGTGTGTTTGTTAGTGTAAGTAGTGGTTTCAGCCAAGAACGTTTGTCTCAGCTCTTAGCAATGATAGCAGCCTTTGCAAACCGGGTATCCTACAAACTCTGACATTCTCTACTGCAACGTTTTGTTCACGATTATGCTGTCTTGGCAAACGTGTCTGGTTTATGTTCACAGGCAATATGTCCTGAGGAGCGAATAAAGCCCTGCATGTTTATAACCTGTCAAAGACACAAGGAGGACACTGGGGTCGACGGGGTCTGTACAAAGCCGAGGACTGATACCCGAGACAGGAGTTTGCATCTGGAGCTTGGAAATCATAAAAAACACTAGGCTTTACTGTCGCTTTAATATTTCATAACTTCAGTAAAATTTAATTGCGAGGCGACACTGCTGTCCTTGGTTACCAGAAATTCTTTGAGTTCCTAGCAGGTATGGTCAAAAAAAGTCATAATGAAGTTGACCTTTGGCCACTAAAATCTAATCAGTTCATCCTTGAGTCCAAGTGAATGTTTCGTGCCAAATGTGAAAAGAAAAAAAAAGGTTGAAGCTGACCTTTGGCTTTTTTGGATAAAACAATTTGAAAATACACACCTTCCTGCGATCAGTAGTTACAGCTGTCATTCACATATTTAAACCTCATACCTGCCTGAAAACACCTATAAGCAGTCAAGTCTACCCCGTCACCGGGAACATTTGCTGCAGCCCAAAACGTCCATATATTAGAATTTTGCACCCAGACCATTTGAATTACAATATGCTGAAAGGTCATTATGAACCGACTTTGGACTTTACCTCTGCAGTTATTTGCCAAAAGAAAAAAAAAGAAAAAACCTTAAGTAAAGACACTGCTAATCCCAAAAAAGTCTTTGTGAAAGCCACTTCATAAGACATGATTCAAGTAGCCTTGGATAAGCCTCATGCTTTGGAAATTTCATTACAGTCCAATGATTCAGTCAGTTTTGTTTCAAAGGAGAGCAGGGAAAAACAGTTGAGTTTGTAGGTCATCACTGACGCCCTGATGCTGTAATTCTCCAACTTAGTCTTTGAACAGTAAAGCTTGTTATGGTTAAGGCATCGAGGGCTTGTAGGAGAGGATTCATTTTAGTAAATGTCACTAAGACACGAGTTGAGCTCCTCAACAAGTGATGAAAGAGCCTGTCCGCTGAATCCTCTTCCTCCTGCTCCTCACTACGTCTTATTGTTACAAACCGAAGCAAACAGCTGTGTTTCGACATTTTTTATCTTAAAAGCTGTTAGAATCACAAAGTATGCTTCTCTTCCTCTGTGCACTTCGCACCCTGAACACTGACTGAAGGAGGAGGGATTGTGCACAATACTCCACTTATGTCCACTTATGAACTCAAATTATCAGACCCATCATCATCGTCATATATGATCATAGTGTAAAATAACACTTTTTTAAATGCATTTAGTTTATTATGATTCTGTTGGGTCTTTAGATGTAGATGACACACGCACCAAGGTTTTTACATAAATTAAACTACTAATATATAACTTAACGTGACATTTCTGGCTTGTGTTTGTAAACAGAACTGTTCAAACTCCGCCTCCTCTCCGCTCAGCGAACGAGGGAGAGAGAGAGAGAGCGGTGGTCAAGCAAGCATGAGACTGCATGGGAGAGAGAGAGAGCAGCATAGTGAGAAAAAAAAAAATGAAATAGAAAAATAAAATATTTCCTGATTCTGTCACAGCTGTTTTATTCTAAAAACACAAACAAACACCTGTATTTTTGCAAACTTTACAGGAATGTTCTGGAAGTGATGTACAGCTGAAACACAAGCTTCGTGTGCGTCCAACAGGTCTGGGACAGGCTTTGCCCAGAGTTTTGTCTCTCAGACACAACTGAACAGAAGACTGGAACCGCATCATTTTTATACTGTTCCACCCAAACATGCTGCTATTGGCTGGACCAACAAACTCACTGCCAAAGCATCACGCCCCCATGGACGTCCCAAACAGCAAAACAAGAAAATAAAAATGCAGACAGAGGGCATGGTCTCTGCAGGAAAATACACCAGCACACACTGACGGCTCAGAAATGATGATTTAGAAGGACTATTATTATCTGTCTATATAGTGTTTTTTAGGAAAATGTTGCATACTTTGCCTTTAAACTTGAAAATTTGAAAAAAAGTGAAATTCGGATATTAAATATCTTTAACACCTTAAAGAGCAGGCGGCTGTGGCTCAGGAGGTAGTGGTTCGATCCCTGGTTTCTGTCCTCATGTCAAAGTGTCCTTGAGCAAAACACTGAACTCCACATTTACTCCCAGAGGCTGTTCCACCGGTGCTTCTGTGTCAATCTGTGAACGAAACACACTGCAAAGCAATTTGAATATCAATACGGAAGAAAAACACTATATAAGTGCAAGTCCACTTGCCAAAGAAAACACTTAGTGACAAATTGCTTTCAATTATATTTGAAAGGAAAAATGCATTGAGTTATTAATAGTGTGTTTGAAGCAAAGCGTCATGAGTTGTTTGTATATTATGCTGTGAAATTCTGACCTTTAGAAATGAATTATCAATAAAGTTATGTAATATGATTCATAAAAAACCTTGTGTCCAGAGTCTACACGACATGCACTACTCATAGTAAATGTGTGCATTTCTGTGTGTGAGCTGCATCTGAATCGTATTTTTGCCTGATGAGTTTGTGTGCACCTGTAATTAATCATGTAGCTACAAACTGAGCATTAGCCTAATGTTCCCATTTATTTATTTGCCCGACTCTCCAAAACTGTAATGGATTAAAACTATTTACCTTTAGCTTTCCTTCACGTCTTAATGGAATTAAACACGGATATCATTTATTCGTCTTCATTACATGGCTTTTATAAGCGTCTTAATTTGTTTGAGTAAAACAAGCAGCGATTTGACTTGACTCTCCTAAATGTTGGCTATTGAGAGAATACACTTTCTACATAATGTAGAGGTTTTCAAAGAGGTCGCTGTCTGGTGTCACGTCAATGTCACTACTGAAATGCAGAATGTATAGAAAAAAAAGTATATACACAGCTTAGTGAGAGTCAGTATAATGTTTCTACTCATCGGAACCGATTCCAACTCCAGAAACCAATGCAGGGGTGAAAAGCTTCCATCAGTTACAAGTAATCTGCTGTGCCATCAAATCTTGAAAAGGTCCCTTTCACCCTTTTCAGTCAGTGTGGTCACTGAAGTGGGCAGCGATTCAAAAGGCCTCAATCGGTCCTAACAGACGTCAGATCATGGATAAGAGATGGAGGAGCCCAGGAGCTGTGTGCAGAGTGGATGGCGTTGAAAGAGGCTCTGCATGTGGAGGAGAGCAAAGGGGAATGACCTGCTTCATGAAGGAAAAAAATGCTAACAAAAGAAAACCTTGCTAAATCCCTGTGTAACACATACAGGCAATGGGCTGAGGGTCTGCTCTCGGTGTTTTTGAGGGACATGTCAGGTCTAGTGTTTTTACAAGTGTTCGTTGTGTGCATAAACTGGATATAAATAACGTTGTGGTTTACAGAAGCAGGACCCAAATGCAGATGGAGGGTAAGGAATGGGAGTTTAATCACAACTCAAACAGAAACTTACAGAGGGGAAAACTTAGGGTGTCCGACAACTGGTGATAGAATCCACAACTCAAAAGCAGCATGAGGGAAGAAATGAGGAGATCTGGCAGGGTTACGAAACGGGAGAGGGAAACCAAATACGGAACGGAGGTGAAGGATAAGATACCGAGGGAAAGACAACGAACTGACAAGGGACAAAGGGAGGGGAGTGGAGTGGTGTATATATAACTATGTGACTGCTGACGGAGGACAGGTGAGTGCGTGTGGTCGGAGAACTGGAAACTGAAGGGGAGAGAAGTGGACCAGGGGCAGGACAGACAACGGGTGTAACGAGACACAGCTGAGACAGATGACTGGGAATCACGAGACACCAGGTGAGACAAACGAATGGAGGGAAAACTGGATGAAGACAGGAAGTAAAACAGACAAGGGCACGCAAGGAGAGTCAATCAAAAAAATAAAACAGGAAACCAAACTCAAACCGTGACCAATAATGGATTAAGCCTCCATTGGTTTGTTGACTGTGTTTTGAAGCCTTGAGTTTAGCATTCTTTGTTTGTTTAGGAAACAAGTGCAGGGGTGAAAAGCTCCCATCAGTTACATGTAATGTGCTGTGCCATCATATCTTAAACGTCCCTTTCACTCTGCCGTTCAGTGTGGTCACTGAAGCAGGCAGCGATTCAAAAGCCCTCAGACGCCTAAGACCAGTCCTCCAGTCTCTAACAGTGGAGAGCCACGGGAAGCTAATGCTAATTTACTGAAAACGTCGGCCGCATCGACTAACACTACGCAGGTTTCCACTCAAATGCATCTCACATTTTCACTGAGTTTTGAGAAAATTGGCAATAGAAAATGCAATCCATCCTCTCATACTGTTATGTGTTTATTAAGAGCTGGTTCTTTATCATCATCATCATCACCATGAAGTTTTAAAGGTTTGCCTGTTAAAAGAGAGCATACAACCTGAGCTGTCGATTGAGGAGCTGGTCGACGTTAGGTCTGTGAACTTTAGCGGCGCTGCTGACCCCCAAACCGAACCGAACCACTGGTCTGGATCATATGGTGTTGCGTCAAACTCTTCTACAGTTTGTCAAAGCCTTTGTCTAACGTTTCCTTCTGCAGCTCTTCATACATGGTGGCACTGTTTTCAATCTAATACAGTATTTCTGTTTCTCCTTATTGCTTCACACACAATCATTTGCTCAATCTGTTTCCAGTGCACCAATGCACCCTTTGTCCATACGCCGACTTTTTTTCCAGCTTTTTACTTGTATTAATATATTTTAAGCTTGATGTTCTCTCATTCACACTTGTTGAAATTCCTAAATTGATTTGGTGAATTTGTGCCGAAGTACCCTAGACCTCCCTAATCTAGCAGCTCATTGTCGTCCGTTTGGGATACAGCGTCCTAACATTCCTAGTTCAGCGCTTTACGTTGTGATTTCAGTGAATTTTCGACAGCTTTTTCTCCTGTTTTCTTGGTTACATTTATTTTTAGCTATTGCTGGAGATGAATAAGGCTGTTTGATCTTGTCTGGTGAATATAAATATTAATAGGTTGATAGTATCATAGCAATGAGAAAGGTCAGACAAAGGGTTTACCTCGTAGTGTTTGGATTCTAGCTTCTTTTTTTTTCCACAGGCCTACTATATTTTCCCTTATGTCATTTATTTAACTGGGTCATCGTTTCACAGCTTTTCTTGTGCTTCGGAGAGACGAAAAAAGCCAAAAGCTCTAAAAAGTGTTCATTCACACCTTTCCATCGTCACCAGTATTGTCTGAACTGTCTCTAAGGAAACCATTTAACAGCCTTAACAGGCTCCCTCTTACCTGCCACGTTCAATATCACACAACGCTGGTGCTTTGCTAACCTCTCATTTTAAGTTGTGTTGATGTCGATACCCTCCGAATTGTGACTATGGTGGATTTTATACCAGAGCTACGCCGTCCAGAAACAAAACAAAAGCAGAAGAAATCGTCCGTATATTTTTAATATGTTTTGATGTACCGTTATTCTTGCAGTTTAGCTTCTTTTGCGCTGAGATATTCTGACATGGGATTTTGCTTTAGAGACTGTAGAAGAAAAAAAGTTCTTTAGACTAATTTCGGCACAGCCAATCACATCACTTCCAAAAGAAAGCCCCGCATATGCCTCAGGGGTGACCAGAGGTCAAGTGCAGCTAATTAAAGTCTGAGCCTTTCCAATAGTGAAGCCTATTAGACTGTCACTAAAGTGTAAAATGCAAATACCTAAGGTGTGAAAATGTTTCTTGACAGAGCGGCTCACAGGGGCACGGTCGACCGAGCACAGTGTACATTTTCTCAAAAATGCAGGACTATGTGGATCAGTGGCAAGAGAACATTTTTGCTCAGTAAAATCCAGAGATATGTCCAAAGCTCAGAAATGTAGATTGGAGTTTGTGTTTTATATCATTTATGCATGGCTACAGGGAATAAAGACCACCTAAAAATGGATGTTGGACTCTTTTGTATTTAGGAAACCTGTTTAGCCTTCGACTAAAGTTCCATCCGTGAGGTATGACTAAACAATGCACCAGTAATTCCCTCGAGAGGTACTGCATGACGCTTCCTTTTAATTCTCTAAAAATAAATAATGACTCACTGTTCTCAGGTGTTTACCGTTGCTTTGAAAGAAACAGGTCCTACCGTTGCCAGTTCTTTATCTGTCTGGCATGACATTGAACAATTTCGATTAATAAAACATCCCTCTTATTAAAAAGTAACCATGTTTTGATTGGCTCGGTGCCTTGTAAGTTATCCACGCTGGGCAGCAAGAACATATGGAGTGCCGTGGGATGCCTTTGCTGTATTATATCCTTTGGTGATGATGCTACAGAGCAGATGGACTGGTTTCTCAAATGTTAATTAGCCTCCATTGCAGCCATTTGGGATTAAGAGTGACATGATTTATGAGGTGTACAGGACAAGGCTCGGTGAACATACGTGTAGAGTCTGCTGTTTTTGAGGGGAAAAAAAGGGGGAAATGCATGTACAGTATATGTTGTGGAGTAAGAAAAAAATAATACTCACTTGAATCTTGTTTATGTCTCTTTGTGCTTGTTAAGCAGATAATCTCAGTGGTATCGTTAGAATACTGTATATGAATTTAAATAGGAGGTAGACTCTGGATATGTGTCAGATCTGCTGCTTAGCTTTGAGTTTGACGTGACAGTATTTTTCTTATCCCTTTTCCATTCAAATCTGCACTGATGCGCTTTTTCTTTTAATGTCACTGCAGTGCTCCTAGGCATCTATTCTTGGCATTTTCATCACTTCTGCTCCAATGCAACAAGTTAAATGACTCCTTTTAATCAAACGCTTTATACTTTTTTATCACCTGGTCTTTTGTTTAACTTTACTTTACTACTTTTGTTCTTGAGGTGGTTGAAGTCCTTGCCGTGTAACACTCTGGAATGCTTTTCTATCTACTCCTTTCTCATTCTCTCTTTTCTCCACTCTGAAAACTTCATTGTCCTCTCTCGGCGTCTGGTAATATATCGCTGTCTCTTTCATGTTTTCTCTCCCTTCCTTTCATCTTGCCGTCTCTATCTCAGTGGGTTTATGTCTCTTGCTCTTTCACAATCCAGGAAAACTCGGGGAGTTTTGTAATTCTGTCTTGGAGGGACACCCCCATAAGAACTTATAACAGCAAACTTTTTTTCAGGCCAAAATCTATTTTTTTTTCCAATTGAATCGCCATGTTGTTACACCAGCTGGGGACAATAAATCTCGGCATAGAGGCAGCTGTGGCTCAGCAGGTAGAGTGGGCTGTCCACAAGCCGGAGGGTTGGCGGTTCGATCCCTGGCCTCTGTCCACATGTCAAAGTGTGAAGTCCTTGAGCAAGACACTGAACCCCAAGTTCCTCCCAGTGACTGTTTCACTGGTGACTGAATGCGCTTTGAGTACGATCAAGGTAGAAAAGCACAATGAATTTGATTTCAAATCCCATTAGCAGTGAATGTGATTATATACGTGGAAAATAGTAGTTAGTTTGACAAGTTGCAAAGACATTTCCCATTCAGGTAGTTTGCGAAGATTCTACAATATCTATATATCTCAAGTCCTTGTATTCAACCTTTTTTAAACATCAGCAGTGAATTATCTTTGCAATGACCTGAAAACGTCTTAATACGTGAGAGGACCAGACTGAGGCTTCCTTGTGCCAGATTTGTTTGGGTATTGTAACTGACTTTGACTTTGTAATCCCCTGAGCACATCCCAAAAGAAGCACAACCTTCGTAGTGACTGGATTGTGAATAACTTACCCACCAGGCTCTCATTCACTTCTCTCTTCCATTTATTTGCTATTTTTTTCTGCAAGAGGCTACGGTAGAACATGTTGTGTTCGTCTCAAAGGAACAGTCCATAGTGTTCTAGGAGAAAATTTACGAGCCCGTGGATTGGCTGGTGCTTTTGGACAGTATATCTGGTGATTCACTATTTAGCTTTGAAAGCCTCAGGAAACGATAAAATGCCATACATTTTGATTGTGATTCTGAACTCGCCTGTGTCGTCAGGAAGGAGGAAAACTACGAAGCGAGAGACCATCGAAAGGAAAGACCATAGACATAAAGGAGAGACAGGAAATCTCTCTTACAAAGCTTGACGCAAGTTATTACCAAAGTCACTGTCATCTTAGTAGGAGACAAGTACGCTCTGAGACCAATATGAACACTTCAAAGCTGCCAGATTCTTCATCAGGAGGATGATTATCAACAGTTTTGACGTGAAGTGAATCATCAATCTTATTAAGACTTACTGTCCGTAGAGAAAGACACAAAGGAAATGAAGGATTATCTGAGTCCTTGATGAGGTTTTTTTTTTTCTTTTTTTGGCAAAATGGACCCTAAACGCAGCACACAGACACAGTGGATGATTTCAGGGGTTTTATTACTAATTCAGGTGTAGAAGGTGATGATGGCAGATGGAGCTGCTGAACTGAAGTGTCCCAGGATGAGAGGATGAGTGAGCTGGAGGCAGAGGAGCGAGGAGGAGACAGAATGCTGATGTGAGCTGACGGATGAGGAGGTGAACGGGCACTGCCGGCAGACCGGGAGGAATCTGGAAAACAAGGAGAACGACTAAAGGTTAAATCACAAGGAAGGATTCAAACTAGAATTGTTGACCTTAGAGCTGACCTGCTACCACTGTTGTTGACAGAATGATCTGGTGAGGACTGAATGAAAAGCTGGGGTAGATAAACTGCTGAGTTGATGGTGAGTCAGCTGATGAGCTCCAGGAGACAAAAGGAAGGCCACGAGAGACATAAGAGAGGAGGGAAAAACGAGGGAATCGTCCAGACTTTGCTCAGTCCATTGTTGTGCATGGTTCTCCTGTGGACCTAAGAACTGGTTCCTACACTTTGAGAGACGCTCCGCCAAATGCAGAACTTTGGTTTTTACTTCACTGCTTCCCACTTTGTCAGGTGCCAAAAAACTCCATTGAAAACATATACGTATATCTTTCATTTTGACTCTGACGCGACTGCTTGTGTATTTGATGTTAGTGGGAGACATTATTAGTTTTAACCACGTGGAGATGTTCAATATATATTAAACGACTGCGTTTATGTTCATGCCATCAGAACAAGCCCATCGGTGGCGTGGTGGGGCCACTTTTGATTGAGGCCTTCATATGTTATTTTGAAGCAGCCTTCAACAGCCCTCAGGTCCGCCTCCACTTCCGAAGCTATTTCTCATACGGAGGAACATCTTCTATATGTAGGTTACATTTTCACATCATGAACTTGCAAGCAGCGTTTAATTTTTTTTTTCTTTTAATCAAAAGTTCCATTTATAAAAACTGCTCTTAATGCACTTTGGGACATTGATGAACCCGTCTTTGTCTTGCTCTAATTCTAAGATTCTATCACTCATTTATAAAATAAAACACATGGTGAAGGATGCTCTTAAAGTTCTGTCAAAGCCATCGTGAATTTCAGGGACGAGTCTTTTTGCCTAATAGCAGGTAAAACTCTTGTGCAAGGCTCTCGACCTCTGGTTTGTTGTAGCGCTTCACTCGTTTTGAAATCTGCCTTTTGTGCTTAACAGGCAGTTTTAGAGATGTTAAGAAACCTCAACATCAGAACCCTGAAAGAAAAGGGTTCCCTGTGCTATGTTGAGATTGTAAGAGTCCCTCAAAGCGTGTCCTTTAATTATATATGAGGACCCTGTTGCAGTTTTTGAGGGAAACTCAAAGAGGGAAACCTTTGTTAGGGTGTTGCATAGTGTCTGCACTGATTTGCATTGATGGAAATTCCATTACACCACCCTCGACTGCTCCTGCGTTTTAAAACCTTCACATGCAGCCGTGAAGGGTTGAAATAAGTAACTTACAATGATCAAATTTAATGTGATGATTTATTGTCAGACATGTAATTGCAATAAACAATTTAATTTTCTTGTCCTGTTAATTTTATGCCACTTATATTTTATATAACTAATGACAGTTTAATAATACACATGAAGAAGAGTAACTGTTTATTGACACTGAGCATTGGAGTACTCATGGAAATATGACATTTCTATTTATTTCATCCACTTGTTTTTATACAAGTGAATGGGAATAAGAATTACTATGATTACGTAAAATAACAGCAGTTTGTTCAAACATTTGCGATAAGGAGATGTAATAACTACAGTTCACATATACACAATTAAAGTCATTCAGAATGACAGGTGTACATTGAAAAATATTGGCGTCATAAAACTGTGGAAAAACCTTTGACTTTTCTTTTCACGAGGCATCCAATGGACAACAGATGATTTTCATGTTCATCCCTGTCGTTTTGCTCTCAGGTCCTCTGATGGCCGTTTGTTCCATGGACTCCATCGACATCACTAGAGGACTTCAGCACTAGAATCTTCATCTCGATCTGGGTCCTGCGGGATGCCATCCAAAGAGTGAGTAGATGGACTGAAACACTGGCAAATCTGAAATGTGCATAGGATGGATGCTATTCCCTTGAGCTACTACTTGATGAATCTTCCTTGTTCCTTGGATTGATTTTCAGGGGTTAGATGAGGACAGTGTCATAGGACTGAAACTCATCATTGGTGATGTTCTTGTCATTTATGCTGCTGGACACATCTCATAAAATGCTCTGCCATCCACAATGTCCTGACCTCTCAGACTGTCTGTACATCTCTTTACTGTTGCCCCGATGCCGTCTGGGGCAACCCTTCCCTGATGTTGGGAAGAAATTCCATGTTGCATTATGTTTGTGGTGGAACATGACTGTTGTGACATGGACATGATCTGTCAACATGCACAATAACTGAGTTTTCATTAGACTCCGGCTTGAGGACTAGGTAAAGGTTTCAACCTCTGTTGCTCTGTGTTTCTTTTTGCATCTTTCTCGATCCTCCAATGCTTCTCCCCCTCTATTCAATTTTTTTGTCATCCTACTCTATATTTCCTCTCTTTTTTAAAGATTATAAGCACTGCCCCCTCCCTTCACTTTTTTCTTTGCCAGGATTTGCTCTCACTCTTTCTCGATTCTTTGTGGATGTCGTAGGAAACTAATTTAAGCTGGAGGTCTGAGTCTACAGCTGTTTCCTGTCTGTCAAAACCCAAGAACTGTTCCAAGATAAAGGGGCAGATCCAGGCATCAGGTTATTAAAAATTATAGATGGACATTATGTATAGTCATAAATGATATAAGAAAAGAAATCAATATTAGATAAATATGACAAATGTGTTTTAGGATTTTTGTCAAAATAATCAGAGTTTTTTAAAGGTTCAATGTGTAACATTCGCACTTGCACTTGAGTTGGTTATTTTATTGAAGTTAGCTGACTCCGTTTGTAAGCTAACAGCCAGGCCAACAACATTTATTTATTCTTAAATTAACTGGGAAGCTAGTCATTGAGAAACAAGAACTCTTCTTCCAGTTTCACATGGAAATCTAGTTTTTTTTGCCTACTGGTTTCTAAGCTAACAACTATCTCCATTACCTACATAACTAACAGTCACAACTGCTTCTGTTCTGCTTATTTACAACTGTAACATTGTACAATACTAGCTACTGTAGGCTTATAAATTGAATTAACTAATGTCAAAAAACAACCAGCTCCCAGAACAACACAGATTCCAACACAAACGTCTTCCATATTGAACCTTTAAATTCTACTTAAATCTGTTGAAAAAGGAACGACAAAGGAAAAAGACCAAGTGTACAAGAATATTTTCTGCATTTCAGAGTTACATTATACTTTTATCTTTTCCACTGTTTCTAAGAACAAACACCTGCTAACCTAATACCTTTCCAATGAAGTGGGTTTTCAGAGTCACACTTTGCACAAAATTGCTTTTTTGTTGTTTTTCCAGAAGGCATTTCACTATTCAGCTGTAGACGACTGGATAATAACAAAATGAGTTCATTTTGTACTTAAAATATCTCTGGACGACATCCACTGGAACTGTCAGACTTGAGTCGCTGAAGTTTCAAATGGTCTTGAGCTCAACTTTTAAAGAGGACGTATTACACATATTTCCAGACTCCACTAGAATAACTTTTGTGTAATTTACAGTCCAAAACTCCTCACTTTTCTCAGACTGTCCTACTACTCAGCCTCTGTGGAAACAGGCCAGTGGACATGTCCTGTTTCAAACAGTGCCTCGTGACGGCCACTTCTGTAAACAAGCCGCAGTAGAGGAGTTTTTAATGTTTTCTATTCTAAACAGAATCTATACAAACAAACAAACAAACATACATGTTTGAGCCTCAATCTGCATATGACAGTGGAGAATACGAATACACAGACTGCAGCAAGACCTTTCGTGTTGACAGAACTGAATGAACAGCATTCACTACGGTCAACAGTCTTAAATGTAAAAAGGTCAGTATTGCAACCAGTCTTAAAAGTTAAAACACTTTTCTGTCACACCTGGTTGTGAAACTAAAAACACTCTACGTCGCACTTCGTTGCAAATGTAAGAAAACATTACATCGCACCCAGTCATCAAGGTAAAAACATGTTGCGCGTGGTGTTGATGTAAAAACAAGTAAATGTCAGACCCGGTTGTAAATGTACAAACACACTAACACACCGGCTGAAAACATGTCAGTGTTGCATCTAGTCTTAAAGGTAAGAAACTCACAAACGTTGCACCTGGTCTCAAAGGTAAAAACACACGTATGTTGTTGTCATTATCAGTCAAGATGTAGAGTATTAATGTGAAACATTTAGTCACAGCAGAGGAGAGCGTCGGAACGTGGATGTTGATATAATAAACAGCAGCACTGCTTCCTCGTCTCATGTTGGACTGAAGGCAGATAAGACACGACAGTGATTCACTGCTCACTCTAGTTTTACAAAGTGGCGTGGGACTATTTGGTTAGCATGCTGTAGATATTTCTGCAGCATCTTTGACATAACATCAGAACTGTTACTACTTCAAACCGATTTTTAGGTCACTGAGTGTTTTAAAGCAGAAATATGTGTTTAAGAAATACAGTATTCTGCTACCATTAAAATGCAAACTTTCAAACACTGTCCCTCCTTCAGGACTGAACAGCTACATCTTTCTGTTTTAAAGTTCTGTTTGGATCTGTTCTGTACCCCCATCAAGCCACAGCTGCACTGTTAACAATGAACCAGAGGAACAAAGCTTTCTCACGAAACCTTTGTTTCTTTGTGCTTTGGAGGACAGACAAATCCTGTACTGCCAGGTTTTGTTGGCATTGTCTTTGAGTGGAGATGACAACGTAGCCCCAAAATTCACAGAAGTTAGAAATGTCTTGTCTTTTATAAAAAATATGCACCTATAGTCAAGAGCTCTTTCTCCTAGAAACAAGAGAAAAGAAGCAGGTGTCCTTAAATCGTCCTGCTCATTTGCTCTTACACTGCAGCATCAGTTTTATTATTGCAATTACATTATAATGTTCGATTCATCTTGTGGTG
This sequence comes from Coranthus polyacanthus, assembly GCA_037367275.1. NCBI lineage: Eukaryota > Metazoa > Chordata > Actinopteri > Kurtiformes > Apogonidae > Coranthus > Coranthus polyacanthus. The sequence continues at coordinate 25,638,599 of JAPQRN010000002.1, read as the reverse complement.
ACTATAAATCCAGTTGTAGTTGTTTTTTGGGATGTTGATAGTACCCAAGAAAGCGTTGCGTTTGCAAAGACAAATATCGGATGCTTTTGAAAATAGCTTGTAGTGATGGATAATGGGGCCTCAAGGAAAAAAGAAATCCAGTAACTAATTGAACATTTGTCCCAGAGCATAGTAAGAGTAGCAGTTGCTTTGATTTAAAAGTCCTCTGCTTTGGCCAAGAACCTAAGCAATGGCCAACTATGTTGTAAGTTTAAGACATTAAGAATTTGTCTTTATGCACTAATGCAACTTTCTACATAAATGCTAATTCCAGCTGATGCTATTACAAACAGAAGTTGTCAAGATGTCATACAAAGTTAATGCAGTGTAGAGTGGCTGTACATCTGCAATCAGTCTGATTTGCAGCTGGCATGGAAAACAAGTAGAGAAGTTTTGAAAAGTTAACTTGAGAGAGACAGAAAGAGCAGACAGAGGCAGAGGCAGACGAGAAAACCAAAGATGGTTCCAAAGAAGAGACAGGGACGGAAATTAGACACCAATTCACATAAAACAGAGGAAGAACAGACAGCGGCAGAGATGAAAGCAAGAAGAAAACCACTTTGACAGCCACGCAACACCAACGGATCCCCTTCCACCCCAAGGAACTCAATTTGGACCAAGGAACACTGCAGTTACATGCTGAAATTTTCACATCAGTTGCACTGCAATGACCGGTGGTGTCATCTCATCTTCCCAGTGATAATGTCTCATAAAATACTTTCCGTTCCACCTCTGTGGTTAATGCTGTCCTTCAGTTCTAGTCGAGCATCAACCTCTGGGGCGGAAAACCGATGAAACATGTTTACTGCCTGCTACGATTTTGCTCTTTATAGCTAATTTCTCTGTTCATGGCAACTGTACAAGACATGGATTTTTATAACTCACCTGTTTAAATGTATATCAAGGCTTAAAGTAATGCACAATGAAGGGTGTGGCAACTCTGAGTAAGAATTCTGTCATGAAGTTTTCCAGTAGTTAATTACAATACCTGGTCTGTTAGCGTAACTTGGCTACATTGGCTAATGTTAGCATTAATTCATATTGGATTGTATGGTCTGTCAGCTAACCTGCTAACTGGCCCAACACGCACTAGTTAGTGTGTTTATACATTAAACAAAGTTGACAGTACTGTCATCAAACTCGACTGTATGTTAACTTTCACGAAGTAGCTGAAATGACTTGGTGGCATTCAAAATGACACCGCTAGCCGATACAGTCTGTGTTTTCAGTAAGCTAGTGTTAGCTTGTGACTGTCCCAGGTCAGACCCAGTAGTAATGCTAAAACATTATCCAACACTGCCCAAAAGCAGTTCACTTTTGGTGCTGCTACCATCAAAAATGTCTCCTAAAATGTAATTCCAAGTTATCAAAATTACAGTGAGCCAGATGGGATTTTTTTTTTTGCCCTGTGCAGCTACAAAATGAATGAAGTGAAGGAAGCTTTAGTCTCAGCAATGCATTTCTTTCTACTTGGCTTTAAGCCTTTGTTTTCCTCTGAAACTCATTTTTGATCTTCCCCGTCTTACATACAATGTTAAATAAATGACACTCTGATATCTGCATTATAAGCACTGATGTGACAGTACCTTGTCAAAGTATCCTCCAGTGCTGACGGCGATATCCTTGCAGTGCTGTCTCATCACTGTTACATGCAGTAAATAATATTGAGGAAGAGGAGTGTGTGGTCGTTTGATAGATGCTGCTTCTGACGTTCCATCACTTTAATTATGTATTTATTTTACCTAAGGCTCTTTCAGAACTTACACTCATGCCCAACTTCATCACAATAACATTGTGTGCGTGCGTTGTAATTTGTGTGTCCGGAGCCTGTATAACGAAGGCAAACTTTGTAGTTCACTCAAGTGTGTGTGTGTGTGTGTGTGATTTGTGTTGAGACGAAATCGCTTTAGTGCGTTGCAGGTAAAAGTTGGACTGGCCCGTCTCAGCTCGACTCAAGCCGGCTGATGATGGCAGTGATTTGGTCAAATCACTGCGTCACACTATATGGTGATTGTTTTTTGTCAGTATTTTTGGGCTGTAGTTCACCCGTTACCACTAAGTGCAGTTTTATCATTAGCTCTTTTCCCAGTAAATCCTGTCTCGATAGCCCATCGTTTCTCTCCCCCATGAAGAGTAACACCAACTCCTCTAAATAACCAAACTACTCCAGGAATAGACGGAAGAAACCACAAACGTGGTGAAACGATGTGAAAGTGAATAAATTCATTTGCAATTGAAAAAAATAACACCTTTAAATATCAAAATATATATACAAAGGACTAGTGCAAATAATTAGAATTTTGTCCCAGATTTGGCTTCATACAGAAACACTTACAGTAATAGGAGCCACTGGAAAGTTAGAGATTTTGGGATTTTGCAGAAGCTGAGTTGAAATGGAGTCGGGGACAGAGACTGAGAGAGACTGACTGTTGGTTTCCATTGAAGCTTGTATCGTATTCAGAGTCCCAGAGCACCTGCTACGTGTGTTGACAAAAAACTGGACGTGATTGAGCTTCTCTCCAGCGCCTCAATCACCCTGGTCCCTAAGAAACATGACATGCTGAGGTTCTGTTTGGACCATGCCCGGTGTCCTTCCTCTAACTCTCAGTTAAACCCCCTTTTGCAAGCAGATTAAACAAAACATTTACCTCCACACTTATGGATTCCCAACGTACCCAAACCTGGGTATTCATATTACTGATACACAACTTGAAACATGAGTCGGACGAGAAGAACGAGAGGAAACTTCAGGAAGGAAATGGAAGGAGTTTTTCTAGCTTGCAAGACACCGTGATGTTGCAAAAAACAGCTCCGAGAATGTTTTTTCATCTTTCCACCTTCCCCTGAACCACTGGGCTGTCAATCACTCCATAATCTGTGGCGTTAGAAGTCTGTCCTGTATTCATTAGGCTACTTGGCCTGGAGCTGTCATTCAACACAGAAGCTCAGTGGGGATCTAAACATAGAATATTTGACACCGGATTTGTGAATTAGTTGGTTGCTTATAGCTTTGGGTGTCAATTATTTCCACATTTCTGACCTTTTTTTCAGCAATATATTTTCCTGCACAGTCCGTTCATTGCAAACCCGGCCCAGAAAATTAAAGTCTTTGTATTAGGAGGCTTTAAAGGTCCAGGATTGAGGGTTCTGATAAATGTCAAACGTCTTTGACCTAAAATTTTGTCCATCTTCTCAAACGCCTGTGGCTGCATTAATCTGTATGTGGAGGACTTTGTCTCAAACTGTTACACTTATCTGAGTCATTTTCTAACATTTGTTTCTGCAGCTCTTCATACAAGCCTAATTTTTTAAGCATAGTTTTTGCAATATTTGAGTTTTTTTTTTTTTTTATGTATTTTCAGTGTTTCCGCTTACGCTTTCTTCTGCACAAATGGAAAATATGCCCGGTTTCTGAATCGTTCATTTAGACACACACTAAACCGTAACTTCCCCCTGCCTTTAAATGTCACTTTAATAGCTTCTGAATAATTTAAAATTCTAAATATTTAAAGCCCCCAGGCTTTAAAACTAAACTCCGCAACAAATTTGTAGAACTTTTAAAACAAAGTAATCATTCAATCGATCTGTCTCCTACATTGTTTTGTAGATGCAGACGCTGCGGAGAATGAGGAGGCTGAACATAGACATTGCACACAAAGCTGCACTTTACATTGTTCTCACCTCGCACGGTTTAATTTACATTTTTAACTTGTTTCTGAGGAAGCGCAGCTCAGAACTATTACTTTGACTGTCTGCGTGGCATTTACGGCAACAGCCATTAATTCCTTGCGTCCTCTCAGAAGGCAGACAAGCAACAACATCTCCATCAGAATAAATAAGTTGGACAGCTGAAGGAAACAAATCTCTGGAGGGCTCTCTCAGTGTACTTTGGAGGCACGGAGTTAAGTCTATTTAAATTTCTAGTGAGCGAGGGGGTCGGAACGTCCGTTGCCAAGGGTTGATGCCGAGCTGCAGCTGAGAAAAAGGCAGCTTCTCAAATCTGTCATTATTGTGAAAATGTCAGTATTTGTTAAGAGAAAAACCTCAGAACATGCCTGAAGTACTGTACATTGTGTGTATAAGATTCTGCCCACTTACGGGTGCATTATTCCTTATGTGAATAGATTAACCTTTAAAGAATCCTTTAAAATACAATCTCCTCTCAGAACTGATGACAAGATAATTACTTCTCTGTGTGAAATGTTCCATTTCTCTTCCCTGAGACTGTTGGCTAATATTCAAACTGCTGCCCTGATTGGAAAATTGTTCTCACCCAATGGGATCTCCATATCACACAGAGAAGCAGACGCATGGAGAGAAACTGGAGAGACCACAACGGGAGAGAGGGAAAAATGAAAGAAAGATGAACTGAAAGACCAAAACGCAGTAAACATAGAAGAAGAGATGAAAAGCAAAACACGAAACAGAAAAAACAGACAATAGTTTAGAAGTAAACAGGAAGCAGGATCGCCTGTCAGAGAGGGGGGTAATTAGGTTAGATGTGATTAAATCAGGAATCAGTGTAGCTCATCATCAAGCGGTCGCGGTTATCAAAAACTTAACTGCACTGATTAACTCGACTGTTTTAAACTTTCACTCCAATAATACTTTACTTTGAACGGCTGTTATATGTGTCAGTCCTGTGTTAGCTGTGACCTAGAAGAAATAAGGGCTCGTACCCAACCCACTTCGATCCCCTGGCCATTCCAGCGGGCCACACTTTTCTAGGATGTCGAGATCAGGGTTTCCGCTACGACTATTTCTTGCTGGTCTGGTGTTGAATTTGATTTACATGTTTTCATGGCAAAGTAGTGTTCATTGCTGATACATAAAAAATAAAGAGAAAAAAAGTGAAAATGTTATATTACTCCATTATTTATACATTTAGTAAAAAATCATCTAAATGGACTGAGGAAAGACGCCAGGGCCGACGCAAGCAGAGCGGGACGTGTCCATCGGTCTGCTTCAGTCTGGTCAGAGCACCAGAGCTTGGACGTAAGTCACTCCCCCATTGTGCGTCTCCAGCAGTGGTTCGAAGCAGCCGGAATCTGGGACTTGTTTCAGCGACACATGTCCCTTAGACGGAACGAGGGTTTTCGTACAGCGCTGATCCAAATCAGACGCTCGTGTCTGTCCATGAGGAGAAGGATTCTGGCAGTTACTGATATTAACGTTACTTCTCATGTGATAAAATGTGTTAATGAGACCTTTTC
>JAPQRN010000002.1:25615001-25628103 GCA_037367275.1 Coranthus polyacanthus | reverse complement strand
CGCCTGGACCACATCGGGATGCATTCCGACCGTTCTGTAAGTCTGGAAAGTGTTAATTAGATTAATTGCATACAATGCCATCATTATTATTGTTGTATTAAATTATGATGATTTCATTCAAAAACATCCTGCTTTTCATCTTTTCGGTGTCTTCTGGCTGAAGGGAGATTTTATTATTGGTTTATTTAACTATTAGTATAGGTTCAATACAGAAGACGTGCTTTTCGTACGTGAAATTTGCGTTGGAATCTGTGTTGAGATGTTAATGGTCACGTTAGCTAACTCCATTTCTAAGCTAGTGGCAGCTGCTGTAGAGAAGCAGCACAAAACTTCACATTTATGAGCTTGTGTAAATCTTCCATAACCGCCACTTTCCACAACAACCAAACCAGGGGAATCCTCTCCAGAAAGATCTACATTATTACCTTTATACACTGACGTTTTCAGGAGGAGACACCTGCTGATTTGATGCAGTTTTTGCAGACACGCTACATGAATCTCAACAATTATTTATGGCTTTGGTTATTTCTTTCCATTTTGACTGCTTCCTCATCTTTGTAATTAAGTTGGCCTGCTTGGCAGTCAGTGTGCTTTTATGCTGACTGTACTGCTCAATTTATTTTCTAATTTCACTGTCTGCTAAATTGCCTTTTCTTTGGTCTTCAAGCATTCCCACAAAGGACAGAAAATAGCAAAAATCACTAGAGCGGGCGTAGTCAGGACTAAGCTTAAGTGTGGTTGGTGGAACCATCACAAAGTGCATGCTAAAGAGTGGCGTTAACGAAGACCAACTTAGCAGTTAAAGGTTCGGTGTGGAAGGCATGAAGTTCATTTTGGAGTCTGTTGTTCTAGGAGCTGGTTGTTTGTTAGCTGACTGCATTTCTAAGCTAATGGGAGTTAGGCGTTGTGCAGCTGGAGCGGAGCAAAAGAAAGTCAATGAAGAACTCAGAAGTGAGCGTGAGGCTTTTCGACTGCGATTCCTCTTCATATAAATCAGTGTATTGTGGCTGTTGTGGAACAGAGACAGTCGTAAACCCTCGAGCTCACACATATCCTCCATATTGTAGCCTGACTGGGCTTAGTGAAGACCAGTGTGTACAACCTGGACGACGCTGTCTTGTAGTTCTTTTCAGCTCCTATTGCTGTTGCCAAGAACCCAAGCAGAATGCCAAATGACATCTTCTATATCAATCCTCATATCTAATTATCTATTTGTAACCACGTCATGAATAAATATATAACACTATTAATTTCAAGACGGCCATCATAGATAAATGTGACATGAAAACGTGATACTAACAAATACTAAATACTAAGCAAGGCAAATTCTGATTCAGATTAACTTTATGAATCCCGAGGGGAAACCCATGTGTCCTTCAGCTCAAGAAAAGAAAAAGAAAATCATTCTTATATAAACTCATTTGTAACCTGGCTCTGGCAGTACTGCATGTACATCAAAATGTCAAAGTGCTGACCTTAAGTTCCACAGCAAGTTCCACAACAGACAAATGTGAAATTCTTGTCTTTGTAGGTTCATTTTTGGTGATTTAGTTGCTCCTTTTCTTTTCGTCCTCACCACTGGGTGGCACTATTTGTTTGAGAACAACAGACAAGAACAAGAGAGCGAGGCGAGAACGAGGGGACCGGCAATTGTTGCAACATGACACGAGCCTTCGCTGCAACAATGCAGATTAAAGTGGGGGAATGAAAGGAGGAAACAACACAAGAGGAAACTGACAGCGCAAAAGAAAAGAAAACAAGATGTTTGTCAGTAGCTATATTTGTATTCTGCTCAAATGTTCTGCAAATTACAAGAGACAGAAGTGTCTGAGTGGGGGAAGGGGTGGTGTGGTGTGGAAAGCCGGACATGACATACCCACAATTCAGCACTTCCCTTCTCAATTTAATATGCTCGGAGTTAAGAGACTCCCGGTACATATGCACACAAAGGACTGTGTTGGCAGACAGATTGCTCTCAGTGACAACACACACACACACACAGGATACCCATGATTCCACTTGAAGTACTGCTGTCTTCCTTTTACTGCCATTATGTAATCCCAGCGGTGTACTGAAACCCCCGTCAACCGAAACCTGACGGGAGAAATGAAACTGCACCGGCTCACCACATCAACTCTCTGCACATCTCTCACTTCACAGCCACTGCTCTCCTGGGACGGGATACAAGAAAAAAGCCTTTGTCTAATGAAATGTATGCAAGCTCTGTCATCACCTTTTGTATCGTTTTCAGCACGTCCAGCTTTGTTCCGATCAAGTGATGCTAAACGTTTTAATGCCATGTAGATGATCAGGAATCACTAGTCGGGTGTCCATCCACATGCATCACAAGTTATGACCGGATTTTCTGAAAATCTGCTCATGTCTTCCTGTTACCATCCATTACTGTTATGTTAATGAGCCCTGTTCAATGTCCGTGGCCAAAGGTGTTTTTGTGACGCTCCGTTTGTGAAGAGGTTCAGAGCCCCAAACAGTCGACGTACGATGGTCTACAGTATTAGGGCCATTATAGGTAATCATTTTTATAGTTCTAATAATACATTTTTCATCGCAGGGTAATATTTCAAGACAAAATGTTAGAATCACAGAGAATATCCAAGTTGGTTACTTAAGTTTTAATGCATTTGAAGGGAATTGTTTTGATTTTGCCTCACTGCACACCTTTCCAGCATCAAGAACAAATTCAACCTAAATGAATGTCTCCATTGATTTAGGCTGTGGGTCATCGTCATGCTGAGATACAGCTCTTTGAATTTCAGCTCTCCAGTACCAGCGGCATCATGCAGCCCCAAACCATGATGAACCACCACCATGGCTGACGGTGGGCAACGTAATCCGCATTAGTACCTAAAACCATTTTACCGTTTTGTGATTCTGGAATCATTTCTTTTTAATAATTTTGAATACTACTTGTGTTATATTTTTATGGTGAAACAAACCGGAGTCATTTTGAGCCCAGTTTAAAAGAACAGATGCCTGTTGTTTTCAGGGTTACAGGAAATACTGATGAAAGAAAACCTGACGAGACAAAACCACTGACCATTTGACTTCATAACCTCCTTTATAAAGTTTTTAGCACAACTTTGACTTAACATTGCCTTGACTGACTTAAAAAAAACAATACAATTTGATAATAATGTATAAATAATACACCAATAATAAAGTAAAAGTGACCATGTTCCAGGAGAGTGTCTTCAAACCAGGCAGAGTAAAACAGGTTCAGATCAGATTCAAGAACATTGACATGAATTTACAACAAAGTACTACAAAATCTCTTGTCAGATCTTTAAACTAGTTTGAAGAAAAATAACATAGGGAAGCAGACCTCGTAGAGGTTTAGCATTGACGTGGAAATTCACCACGGCCCCCTGCTAAAAGTCAGATCTTTGGACGTCTGGCAGTGTTGTAATGGGAGAAGATGTTAAAAAGCACAGCTCAAAGTAACCCACAGGAGAAATCTAAGTTCAATGAGTTGTATAAGCCGTGATGAGGTAGAAATTGTCAACAAAAAAGATATGAAGCTAGTTAAAGTCCACAAAAGTAATACATTCTCAGAGTGGCTCTATTTTTGAATGAAATGAACTTTATTTTATTCTTCACTTCGCTGTTAGCAAATATCACATACACACATTTTTAGCAATGACCAAAAAAAAAACTGTACAAGGTCTTATTTTTGTTCATTTTTGTTTATTCCACACAATGATCATTTTGATGCTGCGTTGCAGTGGAATACAATACGCTGCCATTTATTTAGTGTCAACACAACAGTCTGTGATAAGATTTCTAGAAAGGCATATAATACATTATATTAGAAAAATAGAAATTGTTGTCTCCAAATGCCACAGTATTCTTGTACAACAGGTCCCCAAGTACCTCTGTGATTGTTTTCAAGTTGTTTTACTGCAGCAGTTTTTAACAATTAAATACTGACATCATACACAATACTTCTATTTTCTAGACGGTACATTCCCCCCGTGTAGTTACTGGTGTTACGCCTGTCGAGCTTTGGCACTTTGAATCATATCAGAGAGATATTCCAAAGGAAACAATCGGAAACTTGTAATAACAGTTATAAAATAGCAGGAATGGGTACACAGAAAGGACTGAGGACTTACCTTCACAATATAGTTTTAATTTGGTCAACAGTAACTCCTTTGTGACTCCTAAGGTTAAGACGCTAATGTTACGTTAAACGTTAGCTCGCTTAGCACACAGTTGTGAGAAAACAAAGTGAGTTGAACAACATTTAAAAGGTATTCATGTTAACTTTAAGTTAGATGGTTGTGAATCATTAGAGGCTGAATAAATACTGTAACCACATAAAAGAAACACCAGTAAGAGTAGCTAACAACTGTGTGCTAACGTTGGTTAACGTCACGTAGGGTCTTAATTTAGTGCAAACCAGACTCACACAAGATTAAGAAAGTAGCTCTTAAATACATATTGTAGTCCTTCCTGTCTGCATCTCCAATATATCTATATAATATTATAGAATTATTTTAATGATTTTATGATTACAGAAATATTACAGAATTATTTCCTTGAGAATGTATGTTCTGTATCTGATAATTTAGTCATAATGTCATAAAATGATGGAAAAATCCCTTCACAAGTTCTCAGACATCCCCGAGGACAAACAACATATTATTTTTAGTCTTTTTATGTGTGTCCATGGTCAGTAATGAACCTCGGAAATTAGCAGTCTGTTCATAATAAGTAATGTGGTCACTTATGTTCCGTTGTGATTTTTTTAATTTTGACTGCTGATGTTTAATAACGGCTGCATTATTAAAACCAATCTCAAATTCATATTTCATGACATTCTTGCTCTTGAGAAATACAGCAGAAATGCCATATAAAAATCCAATCCTTGTGAGTAATGGGCAAATCTTAAAGCTCTAACGTTAAGGCTTCAGCTCCAACTCGTCCATCTCTGCTGTCGCTGCATTGTATCTACTGTTATTACTGTAATGAGGATATTCATGCGCAATACGTTGAAGCATGTTTTTCCGCAAAAACAGATTGCAATCGATATTGTATTTGCAAGTCTTTCTTTTCGCTTTTCTCACTCGTGTTATAGGTTTCATTCTTGTCGTTGAATCTGTCGAGTCACTTGCTCGCAGTATTTTGTCATGCTGTCAGGATCCGGACTCCACTTTGCCACGGCTGCACTCTAATTGGACTGAAGGCTGTCCCTGCAGTAATTTTAGAAGGTTGCTGCTGGGAAAGAGTCAATATTTGGATTGAACATCATCCCTGTAATAAATTTTAGATTACATGGACGGAATCAATATTTAGAAATGATTCCCTGCACGTATTCTTAGAACCGCTTGACTGAATGTATTCCTGGTAAATCCGACATGACGGCCTGACAGCATACCTACCCGCAACTACTGTGTGTGTGTGTATGAGATAAGATCTGCAGGGAATATATTGCATGTGTACAATTCACCTGGGCACTGACATACGACTGAAACACCGTTCATTTATTTCTAAGCATTCCCTTAGTTCGACAACAAAACCAGGAGAATGCAAGACAAGAACGACCTTGTTCTTAACATTAATATAAAGATACGGTTTGAAGAAACACATCAATATAAGTACATAATGTGTACACGTCAAACACTACCTAGTTTTACCCAATTTAGGTGGAAATATACAACTCAGACTTGGCACATTTGAGTTTCAGTCAAAGCTTTGAGGAGCTCATAAATATGGTAAATATGACATTACAAGGAGAGATGTCTTTAAACACAGATAAAGGGCTATATTTATTTTTATAGTTGGAAATAAAGTCCAAAACAAATTTCAAAGGCTTCTGTGCGTCTTAGGTTTTACTTTTCAGTTGCTTCTATTAAAAAAAAAACGTATGTGGCGTGAAAAAGCTAAATGCTTCAGTGTTCTGCGTCAGTGTTGCACCAGGTTTAATTAAACAGAATTACACAAAAACAATAGTCTTATGTCTTTGTCCATTAGATATTGAATTAAGCATGGGTGGGTTTTGAGCTGACAGTTTTATTTACCTGCGATAAAACATTTAGCTTGCTCTTCAATGAATGAAAAAACCCTTTGTTCACTGTAAGCATTTTAGGAATTTATCATCATCAGCTGCCACAAAAACACATGTACATCAGGACTGTTAAACTGTGTTATTAATCAAAAACTCCACATTTAAGCGAACACAATGAAGAAAAAAAAAGGATCTTGACAGGAAGACAGTTTGTGTTAGTTTATTTGTATTGTTGTGGCAGCAGCAGAATAAACATTTTCTCCATTTAAATCCCCTTTTCACAGTCTCTTTATTAAGGTACAACAGGAAAATACAGGACATATGTGCACAGTATTAAAAACACATGAAAAAAAATCACATCTAAATGGCTTCTACAGAAAAAAAATCAGTATTTAGAGTGACCTCTGTTCCCTCGACAAAAAGTTGCCAAAACAATGTGTTGAATGAAACCTGGTGTAAAAAAGCAGATTAGTGAAGGAAATCTCATAAAATGTGAACAAAAGAGTTCAAGACATGTTAAATGCAAAGGGAGGTCACACTAAATACCTGACTCTTTGGTCTGTAGAAACAGTTTTTCCCTTAAATTTTACTTTTTAATGATGTTTATGCTATATACCCGACACAGAGACCGAGAAGTGCACGTCTGTCCGAAGACTTTTGGACAGTACCGTGGGTTATGCAAAATCACCAAACCTTTAAACAAGTTTTACACGCGATTACGCTTTACGGCGATAACAAACAAAGAAGCAGAGAGAAGAGGCAAACCGAGGCAGGGGGAGGGGATCCGAGTGTGACGGCGGTTTACGAGATGCCAACACATACGACAATTAAGACAAACAGCCGTAAACATCCACGACCAGACAGACTCTGACACCGTTTACTCAACTCATCAAAACTCATTTGCTTCACATTCTGCCAATCACATTCTATTAATCACGAATCCAGACAATCATGACAGAGAAGCCAAACTCTTTATCAACATAACAGGTGGAATTCATAAGATTGATTATGCCTGGTACTTTAAAAATTGACAGCTCCTTTTTCTTAGTGGTTTACGTTCGGCGTGACGCGTGTTGACAACAAAATCACAACTGCAGTTCAGTTATATTTCTACAAGAAACCCAGGCTTTTTAAATGACGATGTTAAGGGAGCAAAAGCACTTCGGTTAGAATAGGGAAAAGACTGTGGTTTTATTTGGCAATTCATGAGTCAACACACTAAAAGCTTTGCATTTTCAGACACTTAGCTTTTGCTCTCGTGGCCTTTTCTCATTTGCCGTGCCCCTGTCATGTGACCCTTTCAGGATGAAAACCAGAAAACTAGACTAGCAGCTGTTAATTCGACATTCAACATTCAACGTACAGAGTAACGGGAGATTCTGTCCTTACTGTCCCTGTGGGCAGCTGTTGTGTGCAGTTAAATGTTAATATTAGCACATGCATGGCCAGTGTACGTGAATGATTATGTGATATGAGTTCCAGGCAAGGAGAGCGTTTTCAATTTAAAATGCCATTTTAGAATGAAAGCATATCGGTGTGAATGTGGCCTCAGGTGTAAGGTTGGCTTGTATTGTTTATTATTATTATTATTATCACTATATAGAAATGTAATTGAGAAGTATTACTCAAGGATACAAGCAACATTTCACTTCATTTCACACACAAACATAAGTGGATGCGTCCTACCTGTGAAAAAGCACAATATAATTTCTACTTGTATGCAAACGACACCCTGCTTTATGCTGCCGTTGTGTTGATCTTGCAGATTGTCTACATCTCACACATTTGAACCAGGATTTTTAGTCACAAATTGAACAACATCTGAGATATGAAATAATTTAACCTGTGTGCAGCTCCCACGTAACAGCTTGTGATTAACTCATAGTTCACTCCATATTTATGTAGGTGCTTCTGCCTGACACGTATTTTACAGTACATTTCAAGTAGTTATACACAACAAAACCCATTCTGCTATAGTTAAGGCGTAACAATGTGGAAATTGTTCAAATGTGCCAAACAGAAGCATCATAAGCTGAATAGATGCAGTGTAGAACCGCAGGACTGAATTAGCTTCAGTGCTATTGTTTGCCTTTGCAATTAACTGCCTTAATCACTGGTTCTCACTCATGAATGTGTAAAAGTATGGAGCCAGAAATGTGGCTTTACATAAACAAACCAGAGCTAAAAGGGAAATTACAATACTGGCACGGAAACATTTGGCACTCAGAGTTTTGGCTCTAGCATAGACATTGATCTTCAGTCTTCAAATTCAGAACAAATGTTATGCGCTTCAGTTTTTAGATGCATCTCTTTAAAGGACGTTTTCCATTGTTCGGCTCCCATTACATTTAACATTAATTTTCTCAGCTATACGTTTGGTCGAGACAGTTTTGTTTTCTGCAGTTTTGAGAGAGGACTACTAAACGACTGCATGATGCACCAACGTCCTGCGTCGTCATCTACGTCTGCTGCTTCTCCCTATACTTTACGCTGATTGGTTCGCTCATTGTTCATGTTAACATGTTCATTTCAGCTCATTTTGAACTTCTTCCATCTTCCTGTTTGTTATTCTTCTTCTTGCGTTTACTGGCATCAATAGCCCTCTTGTAATTTCCTGTGATCGGTCCAAAAGTCCAAACCATGGTACAGTTTGATCAGGATCGAGACCACCTCTTCTGGCCTGATGTTTGGTCTGCACCGTGGTCCGGGGGAGGTTTTACATCTGCAAATTTGGTTGAGATCAAACTGAAAAGTCCGTACCAAACAAGGTAATTGTGAAAGTGCCGTACAGTGGAGGATTGTTATGGTTCTTGTTTTAGCAAACGCTTACGATCTAACTATTTAAGTTGGATATTTTCATTGCTTTGCTGATTTTACTTTATCCAGACTGATTAAACAGTGTTAGAAAGAGGAGTCTGTCTGTTCATACAGCTGTACCGTTGATGTGACATGAGGAAAATAAACTCACACCGACTCGCAAAGTATGTTCAATAAACACACACAAAACTGTGGTTTATGAAAAGCTGCACGGTGGTTTAGTTACCGCTGTCACCTCACAGCCGACCCGAGCTGCAGAAGTGTGACTGTGTGGGTGTCCTCTCACAGTTCAGGACACGAGTTTCAAATGTTTGTATGGCGGTGGGTGTAATATGTTTTCTGTCTGTGTATGTGAGTCCTTTGATTGGCAGGTGACCTATCCGTGATGTACACAGTGTATCCTGGGACTGTGCTGACGTGAGATTTGCAATATCCATCGTTACTCAGACTGCCCACTGCTTTTACATCTTTACACCAAATGTTCAGCAATCTAAAACTGTTGGAAGTCACTTCATAATCATCTAAATTTACCGCTCTACGTAGCAGGAATACGAAGGAATACGAGGCGGCATGGAGTGCTCTGAAGGGGTCCTCAAGCATTAGATTAATAACTACTGGAAAAGGCTCTTGTTAAAAAAAATACATAAAGATGATTTTGTCAATCACATGTTTTTTCCTTCTATTTTTTTTATTTATGACTGCTCAAAAAGAAATTGTGGTCACAAACTACATTTTTAAAATCCATACTCCCTGTTAATGGCTGGGAACTAATGAAAATCAGTTCAGATGTTTCCACTACTTGAGACTTTGGCGTAAACCACAGCAACGTACTGAGGAGGGAGTCGCGCAAACAGATTCTGGAGTGGTTTTTTATTACTGGAACATAATCTGAGCAAAGTCTTGGCATTTTGACCGAGACGAACAACATCGACTTATCCAACTCATCCACTGGCTTTGACCAGAGCGAAGGTTTGAAAAGCCCTAAAAAGAAGCAGAAGATAAAGACTGCTAAGCTACATGTTAAGGTATAAAAAGCAACTCATGTAAATACATGTGAGGGTAGGTAACTTAAAGTAACTTCTGTGCATTCCGCCTCTTAACAGAAACTTTTTTGCTGAAACTCATGAGCCTGTGAATGTGACAGGGAAGTTGAGTTCTCGAATATGTTTGGCAAGACTCTTGATTGCTGTCTCCTGTCATTCTCCATTTCTTTCCAAGAAATGTTCAATTACTTTGTATTTCAACGCCATGTGGAGGAAGAACAACTCAGTACAAGTAAAATTACAATATATTAGCCAAAAGAATTACCTTCCATTGCCTCTGCAGTTTCAGAAAATGTCAGCAAACACATCACAACTTGTGAAACTCTGAGTTTCCACCAAATTTTAACTCACTTTTAAGGTGATGAAAACCACATAAGGGAGGACGTTCATATTAGAAGACGACCAATCGTCCGACGGTATTTTACTTTATTAGAAACTCAATAACTGTGGAACTGAACATCAGACTAACTGTAAAAAGTCTCGGTGGGTTTTATCTTTTGAGTTTCCTTCAAAGTCAGTATTTCCTCTTGTATCTGTCGACCACTGTCTGCACCAACTTCTGCAGACACCAATAGTTTGTAAAATGTCTTAATGACTTCTCTTTAACACAGGAAACACGACCATTTGAAGATGTGATATGTATAATATATATACATATATACTACATGAATATATATATATATATATATATATATCAGAATGAAAAAAGACTTGCAAAGGGTGTTGAAATACATATTTTTGCATCAGTAAAGGTCATAGTACACGGCGGTCTGTGTGTGACTGTGCCACTCATACACACACTAGTCGCATTGTTGAACTGGATCCATAATGCAACAGGGGATTGACACTAAGTCCTGTTACATAATGCATAGCCGTACACACTCCAGATGCAAACTTTGCAGTTTCCTTTGTGACGGTTTAGGCCACTCCGTGGACAAGAGGCCGCCGTCAGCTCTTCATCTCCTCTGGTTTACTTGCATTGTTTTGTCTCTCTCCGCTTCTCCTTATTCTGTCTCTGTGTCACAGAAAGCGATTCTAGCTGTCTCATACTCTCATGCATCAGAAAAAAGGCTCATGTCAGCGCTGATGGTTTTTTCTGAGTGAATAACAAAGAACAAAACATCGTTGAACAATGGAGCGCTCTCTTCACTGCAGATTAAATGTCTGTGTTATCGCAGCAGGGCTCTGCTATTTTAACTCCGAAAGCTGAAATGACTTCTCAACAAAGGTGCCGCTGCGTGTCATGGAGAGCTTTACAAGAGGTATTTTTGTAACCCTGAAATCAAAACAGCCACTGAGCTTTATTTATACAACTCAGCAGACTCATTCTGATGTCTGAAACAAGTCGAACGAGTGGATCATTCTGCCTTTTTTTCCTCCTCGTGTCTATGTTTCTCTCTGAAGAGAGATCACAGCTTTTCTTTCCGCCCAAATAACAGATATAAAATGAAGGTCACATGTTACAGAAATGTAATGCTTACATTTTCATGAGCTCCTATACTCATGCTCATGTTATACAAAATGTGTTTTATGTGATGCAAATGTTGTTTATTCATTGGTTACACTATTTACATTTTTGTAGATTCTGTTCGATGTGAAAGATGACTGAACAAATGGTCTAGTATATCAATTTGTGCAAACGATGTTCTTTTCCATCACCTTTTGTACATTTTGTAAAACAACAAAACAAATGAAGTTACTCCATTTTTATCAAATACATCATAGTCACTTGCCACATTTTCATTTTCCCATTGGTTTAAATGACTGTTTTTAAATGGAATTTAAAGGACACATAATCATTATGTTATTCTGACATGACGGTATAATGTGCGATACCCATATTAAATGTGGTCAAAGTTTCATATTCTGGGGTTAACACTCAGACTGTATTTAAGTAGTGGATGGAACTAAGATGACGTGACCCATTGGTTTGTTTTGGACTGCTGGTTTGAAGACAGGAGATTGCGTTTTGGTCGTCGCCATGTTGGCTCTTTGGAACCAGAAGTGACAATATTTGGACAAAAGTGCAGAGTGTGGAAAAACGGTAAACTTCATCAAACATTTGCGCAACAAAATCATCTTACGGTCTTGTTAATTTAACATATTCACCACAGCTACAATTGCCTGTCAAGAAAAAAGTGTTTTATGACACAGCAGACATCAAAACCTTCTATTTGCTCTAAAATCTTATTAACGGAGAATGGATTTAAAGATGCACCACCATAATATTTATTACACAGTCCAAATGAAACCAGACTAACCCCTGGAAAAAAATTTATTGACTTAGTTTAAGAGAGATGTTCAATGTAAGTCTACAGGAGCCAAGGCTTTTTTGGAGCCAGCCTCTAGTGGCCATCAGTGGTATTGCACTTTAAGACGTACATATTGGCTTCACTTTGGAGCTGTGGTCCTTGCCCCTTGGGTGAATATATGTAAGTAATCTCTGCCAATCAAAAGCTCAGCCTTCAGCTCTTCTCAACGCTTGGTTTTCAATGTATGTTTTCTACTTTCACAAGTCGATGTCTGGAAGAATGCCTCTAATAACAAGCCTCCTTCATATAAAGGCCTGGTGCCCCCTGTAGCTGAGGTAAATAAAGGCCCCGGCCACTATTTGAGGAAATACAGTATTCACCTACACTATCATGAGAAAAGGAGCTGCTGCAAAGCAGTAAATCCACCAGAGTGGGGGAGGGTGGAGGAGTTTCAACAGCTTGTTTCAGGTATACAAGAGGTGTTTCAGGCTACAAGAGTCTCACAGTAAAATATGGACCTAGAAATAAGTAGAATTTTTCCACTATAAACAGGAGGAAAAATATCATCCTGTTAAACTGTAGGATGATGTGCAGCCTGACTGTATTTGCTGTGGGATTTGACTGTTTGACTGCAACTCTTATCTATGTTAGCTCTGTCATGTATTTCAGCGGGTGCAAGCTATAATACCACAGTGTCCATGTATATGTATAGCCAAGAGATTAACAGAAAATATTTACAGTGTGATGTTAGATCCATCAGAAATACTGGTGGATAATCTTCTCCTCTGTACCTTCACGCTGAAACAACTACGTTCTCTCCACAAACTGTCGTAATGCTACTATTACCACAAAGACAATTTAGTTTGATAAAAAGAGATAAAGATAAAAAGACTAAATATAGAGACAGGTGATACGATGCCGTTTCACGCCACAACGGAAAAGTGAAGTTAAAATGTCAAAAT
>JAPQRN010000002.1:25600089-25614901 GCA_037367275.1 Coranthus polyacanthus | reverse complement strand
AAAAGACTAAATATAGAGACAGGTGATACGATGCCGTTTCACGCCACAACGGAAAAGTGAAGTTAAAATGTCAAAATATCACAATTAGGGGAGCTGCCATGTTGCTTCTGTGACGAGCTACAGAGTAGAGCAGTAGTTAAACACCTCAGATTAGCCATCTATGCACAACATTTTCTACAAGCCGTAAACAGAAGCAAGAGGAGGTGCGCGAGTCTTGTCTCCTGTCAGACCACTTGAATTTATAAAATATGCTGAAAGGTAATTTTGAATATTTGTTGTGCAAAGAAAACATCATGTACAGAGGCTTTAATGTAATGTAAAGTTAAATATTTTCCTATCATGAGATTACTTTTCTAATGGAATCATAGACCAGAAATGAGGCTTTTTCACTTCCATGTCCATGGAAAAAATAAAACTCTCACTACAGCACCTGAAATTGAAAACCTCTTCCCACGGCTACGCCACATTACCTTACTGAGTAAGAGGAATTCATCTTTATGTGTCACCTTAAATATGCAAGACTGCTGTTTACAGGTAAAAAGCACTCTGGCATGGGTAGATGATTTTCTTTATCTGGCTGTTGTCACAGTTCTCCTAGGTGTTGGTGCCTTCTTTAGATATGAACCTAAATTGCTGTTGTCATCCTACATAAGTTTCAGAGAAGCAAAGGAAATTACCTCAGACTGGTTTTGTTTCTCAGCGTAAACAACAGGATCTCGCTGCAGGAAGAAAAGCCACACTTTTAGTTTTAAAATATACTAGAAACTTTCATATCTGTTATGTCTGTCTTGTTATCGGAGGAGATGTGTCCCTGCATTAGGCTGCCAAGTGATTCCTGGCACCTTGTGGCATTTTTGTCTCCTGGTTCCAGCATAAATCACGGAGTCTATGTCCTTGACCCAGTGTGAAGAGGCTCACCAGCCTGCAACCACCTGCTCTCACATGGCACCAGGCCACCTTATTATACACTTCATTAAAATCAACTAGTGTCTGGGGAGAGAGAGGCAGATGCTTTAATAGAAACCATGAATGTAGCCAGACCTGAGTTTGTACAATCATTGGCCATTGACAGGATTCATTGAGCCCATGAGTACTCCACATTACATCTCCATTGTGTCTTTGCATCTTTGATGATCAAATCAATAATTAATGGCCACCATCAAGCAATTTCTTTTCAGTATCTGATACATCTCATCGAAAAGTGATGGCTTCAAGTTAGGTCGAGTAGCTTTTCTGAGTTGATTGATTAATCATATTTCCCAGTTAGGCTCCTCTTAGGAGTGTCTGGAATTGTTTTTGGTATCATTTAGAATGTGTGAATGAAGGGAATGAGCTCAAACGGGTAAGAAAACCTGGCAGTCCATTAAAAAGAAAAATGAAAAAATAAGTGAGAAAAATGCACAACAATCCAAAAGTTCAGTGTTTTTTGCAGCAAATAATGAGGGAAGACAGAGAAAAGAAAAGCAGGCTGTCGGTGCCACCGGAGTGAATTGGCTGAGGGTAACGAACTGTTTGACAGATTGAAACTCACGGACCATTACAAGGTAATTTCTGATCTCACACAGAAAGTATGAGTGGTGATTTCAGCAATGTTGAACTGACACAGTATGTTCATCTGTTGGTATTTTCACATTAGTGCATCTAATTGCTTGATCCCAGAATGTAATGCACGTACAGTATGACGTGCTTATGACCAAACAATTAAGCTAAGAGGACTATTACTATTTTCTGGCCATTAAATTGTCATCATAAAGGGCACTGAAATGTAATTTAGTCAGGTGCTGGTAAAAAGGATAAGCGGCAAAAATGAAGAAAGGCTGGCCAAAATCTGAAAAAAAAATAAAAATAAAAAATGTTAAAACTGCTTGGCTTTCAAGCTTTAAGCCAAATATCTGCCCCGTTTTGGAAAAGCACACAAAGCCCTGGCACTAAATGAGTGCACTGCTGTGGATGGGGCTGAACCAAATAGTGAGTGTTCTGGTGGTCCTTCTTACTCCTCTGTTAATAAGATTTTAGAGTTAACAGAAGGTCATCATGTCTGCCGTGTGTTTGATGGTGTTTGATGAAGTTTACCAATTTTTGTTGGTAGCGAGTATGTTAGCATTTAGTATTAGCTCACAAATCAAGCCCTCATGCTTCCCCAGCTCCGTCGTTTCGTTCAAATATGATCACTTCTGGCACCAAAGAGCCAAGATGACATCGGCCATAACGTAAATCGAAATGGATATTGTGAATTTTCACCTTTACTTGAAGCCAATAATGCGTTATCTTAAAGTGTAATACAACTGACAGCCTATAGATGCTAGATGATAGCTGCTAGCTCACTTCTTCTGAGCACGATTAAACATTTCACTACAGTTCGACTGTAGTTGTGGCTTAAGAGACCATCCAAGGACTCCACTGTGTCGCTGAGTTAGTGTTAGGTGAACCAGTTTTTGTCACACTTCCTCAGCTCAGCCTTTTGTCCGAATATGGTCACTTCTGGCTACATAAAGCCAAGATCTCAAGGGCAAAAATGAAAACAGAGGGCTTCAAAATGGTAAAAGACAAAACCCAATGGGTTACATGGCATGGCGGCCACTGTTTTTATATAGTCTATGGTCTGGACAGATTTGACAGAAAAACAAAAGAACATAATATTATCCACAGACTTAATGAGGCCTGCAGTAGACAGCCACCGTGGCAGTGTTTGTGTGTGTGCTTTTCAATATTTCTGTGTAAATTACTTTCAGATTTAGACCTTGAGAAAAGGATTTCACTCCTCACTTCTACAAAGGGCTAATTCAGGATTAGTACTTGAGTGTAGGAGAAAGATTACACATAGGATTAGATTTGGATTAGGTTAAAGACCAGTGCTTGGGAAAATGTCTTTAAATATGTATTTTAAAATTGCCTTGTACTGTCTTCTTTAGTTTGTTTCAGAGGACACCTCGACGGTTTACATTTCAGATGCTAAACCCTTAACACTACTGCTACTAATCAGAGAGAAAATAATCAAACTAATCATTTTTGGAAGTCACTGACAAGCAATGTCATCCTGCTATAGGCCAACGTAATAACATGTCCATATTATGGCAGGAGTTGAGGGTAATTTGTTGTATCATCAACGCCACCGAGAAGTATTTCAGTGCCAGGAAATCCACTTTGGGACTTGAGAAGTCACACAGGTTCACAAACACTTGGTTAGGAGACATGATTCCATTAAAATATAGACATTTCTTTAATAAATAAAAATGACAAAGCAAACAAAATGACCGTTGCACACCGCTGTTCATTGCATGGTACCCTACGTCCAAGCTGTTGGCCAGAGAAGTGCTCTATAATGTTCTGATGACAAAAAAAATGTATATCTATTAAACTGTGTGCAGTGTGGGCTCAGGGACGGAGGCAGACGGTCTCAGACAGGGAAGTCGGGCAGGATGCAAAGCACGACGGAGATCCGGAGGCAAGGCAGGAAGGACACAGAGGCAGGAGCTGGGTCGGACGGAGTAGAAAAGGTAAGAATGTCAGCAAACCTTTAGACTGGATAAGTTAACTATAGTGAGCTGGAACATCTCAAACAGACGATGGCTGAGTCAACGATCTGAGGGCGTGGAGGAGATGGAGCCAGGTGTTAGTAACAGTGTGGATTGGAGATGGACGACAGCCGATGACCTCGCTCCACACCAGTCTCCACTCCTGTCATCAAAAGAAAAGAAAACACCCTGAATATGTGAAAAGATCCAGTACAAGCCTTTAGTGTATTAAAATGTAGGATATTTTAACAGATGGGTACATGGATTTGGGGGATTTGTGGGTCCAAACTTGTCCGTTTATGGAGGCATCTACACGATGCCGCCAAAGATCCGATCAGTAAACATCTGCATATTGTCCGTATCTTAGAAGAATACGGAGACATCACCACCTTGAATAGCCTCGTATTTCTATGCTTTTCTTCCAGTGACAGTGGCATCAATACAATCAACCTGCTGATTTTTCTATTCTGCTCACTTCTGGTGCCCTTCGATTTGAGAACGGGCTTATTGCTGCTGCTGACAGGCAATCGAGACGAGCCAACTGATCGCTACAAACAGTGTGACATGCATTCGTGACATTCATTTATACACTGCACTGTCTCAATAAGTGGTTTGTGGTGTTTTTAATCACTGCGTCCACTTACACAACGTATCCCTCTTTTTAACCCTTGAAGGCCTACGTCGATAAAGAAACGCCTGGACATATTTTTTGCCAATTCTGCGTTTATTCTTTAAGTCAATTTCAAGTGTGTACATGGTATGATTCAGGGGAACCTACCGTTTCAGTCTGGTGGAGTGTAGCAGAACCACCATGCTTTACCTTTGTGTGAGCAGACCATGTTTGACAGAAAAACAAAAAAAATCATATCACTTTAGGTGAAATAAAATACATTTCAAGAAGAAAAAGGGGAAAAATAGGAGGCCATGTTAGGCATAAATTAGGGCTACAACTCACTAAATTATTTTCATTGGTGATTTATCAGTCGATTATATTCTTGATTGTTTGGTCTAAAAAATGTTAGAAAATGGTGTTTGTCAAAGCTCAAGATGATGTCCTCAAATGTATTGTTTGGTCCATTCGACTTGAATTCCTTAAATTACTCAGATTATTAAATTAAACCGATCATTTTGATGATTATTGATCATGAAAATAGTTGTCGATCAACTTGGTCGACAAGCAATCCGTTGATCGTTGCAGCTGTAGTATAAATACAGATAAAGTCCTGCCTGACACACAACACACTTTCCTGAGCTCTGCTACCAAAAACAAAAAAAAATCCACTCCGGTGAGTCATCAGCAGGGTTTTATTCTCCATCACATGACTGCATGCACTGTAAATCGATTTGGATTTTCTGAATTGTCTCAAATAGGTCGTCTCGATTCGAAAGTTACTTAATGTCCTGTAAAATGTGCGCGCGTGGCACTGATGCTACATTATAGTCTCTATAGGGTTAAAGAGCAAACAAATAGCCTCATTTCCAGAGCAGAACATTTCTCCACTTAAATACTGATGTACCTCACGTGTGTTTAAGTGTGTGAGAAAAAGACTGATGGAGACAGCCGAGCTCATCCTGAAGCTGTGGGATTTCTATTCAGTAACCGTTATTGCTGTCTCTCCTCTACTCTGCTGTTTATTATGCAGTGGAAAATGATACTTTCCCTTCGGGAGGGTTAGGAGATGGTGTATAAATTGCACTTTCCTTTGGGAGGGGTTGGAGCGGTGTTTGTACCAGACAGCTGTCAGCCTTCTCTCTCTCTCTCATTTTCTCAGTCTTTTTCTTTGTTGTGTTCTTGTTTTTTCCCCTCTGTCTCACCCACTATATCTCTCTCTCTCTCTCTATATATATATATATATATATAAATGTATGTGTGTGTCTTGAGGGTTGGGGATGTGGTTGTCAATTGTTACAGCAGCATCTGGCTGCACTACAGTAGCCGCCGAGCACACACATTTACACCGAGCGAGACCATTAGAGCGAGACGAAACCCTCTGGTCTGCGGGTGATAGTGTGTGTGTACGACTTTATCTATTTGTACTTTCCTCAGCCTATGGAGAAAGTCTAAATGACATGAGACTTGTGGTCAGTTCACTGATACAATGCTTCATTGCCTCCTGTGTGTGTGTGTGCGCAGTATCAGTGGGGATTGTAGTTGTGGCTTCTTTGATAAAACCCAGATACACTAGGCGAGCCTTGTTGGCGAAGAAAATTACTTTGTTTTGTCTGGTGTAAAAGACTTCAGATGGTGACACATTTCTCAGAAGGCAGCATCAGCGGCAACAATTCCAGCTTCTTTGTTCACAGTACAATTCCATCTGATATGTTTGTTTTGTAAAAGAATCAGTGTGTTTGTGCATGTCGACCAGGAAACTGTCACAGGCTGAGTTTATTTTCACTTTGCAGATGTCATTTGTGCCTACAGTTGATCCAAAATGCTCCAGGGTGCAAACTGCAAAGGAGCAACAAGGAACTCATTTTAATAAGTCATGAGCTCCCCTGAAAACATTATTTATGAAATTTTGGGGATTTGGGGGATGTAAAATATTGACTATATCATATTTTTTATCATGCTTTTCTGTATCCCCATCATCATAACTCGTGTAAAATTAGGCTGTTATTGATGTATGAGTCAAGCATAAAGCGATTCATCACTAATTCACTTACTACTTACGAGCAATATCTTAAATCTAACAAACTTTAAACTCTCTCTGTGTCACCAAGTCAGTGTGATACTGTTACGACGAGCGTCTATCTTTACTCACTGTTCAGTAAGTAGTAAACAGCACAGTTACTCTACAGCTACTCTTCATCTGGTTCATTATGACACATAAAAGCTGAAAGAAGTCCTTTATACATGTATTTCTGAACATGAAAAAGTAAATAGCTCCTCCAAAAGCCATGGCACAGTTTGCACACTGCATACAAAGCCCCTTAAATCCACAGTAGAGTACAGTAGCATTTCTGGATTAAAGTATCCAAAAATGTCCAGACTGTTCATTTTCTACGGCCTGGAAACAGAGTCTGTAAAGTTAAAATACGCTGAAAGGTATTCATGGAATGTTTTTTGTCCTGCCACACTTTCAAAATGAACAGAAAATACTTCTACACTTCTCGTATTGACATTGAAGATCTCTGGGGTTTTTTTGCACCATTGCTTCGACAAATAATTTGTATGAAACCAAGCTCTCAGCATGGATATCTGCATCACCAGCAGCTCATGAACTCACTGTAACTCTTAATTGTCTGATATCGTCATGACTTTAATTCCTCAGTGGCAGCAAAAAATACATCTTAGACAAACACTTCCAGGTTGAAGTGGACAATCCATACACTTTTTGCTTAGAATCACTTTAAATGGACTGAACTTAAAAGTCTCTGATGTGCAGTTACGGACCAGCCTTCCTCGTGACTGTTTTCTTGATGCTCTTCTTTTTCTTTCTGCTCTCCACTCACTGGTTAAAACAAATGTCTGAGTCTGGTTCTGTCGGAGGGTTCTTCCCGTTTTTAATTCCTTACTGTTGGAAAGTGCAGCTCAAGGGGGAGTTCATGGGTTTTTCTCTGATGTCACTGTGTAAAGTGCCTTGAGATGATTTCGATATATATAAATAAAACCAGTTCAGTTATCTAGAGTTGACGTCAGGTTAACACATCCTTAAAGAATCCTCTCCCGCGAGCTCGTGATATGCTACCCCACGCCGCAATTATCCTCCACCCTATTACAAAGGCTGCAGCCCGCAGGCAGGTCATTGTTTAAATAAATTCATGTTTGAATCGCAGGCAATTCCTCTTGCGGCATTGATTTCTCTTGCCCAGACTCAAAAGAATTAATTGGATTGCTTCAGAAAGATGGTTTTTTTGTACTTGGAGGTGAAGCACATGATGCTTGTTTGTACAGAGATATGTAGGAAATGCCCCGATGAAAACCTGTTCAGGACACACTTATTAGCCCTCAGGACACCCTATGAAAAAACCCTCTTTATTCCTCTTAAGGCCCTTTTAGGTCACTGGATCATGTTTAAAAATAGCAATGATAGTCAATGGAGCCAGAAAGGGCTCCAGGAGGAAGAATGTGAGGCTTTGGCCTAGATCAGTGTTGATGCTGAAATTCCAAAAGTCCTTAAAAAATGAACATCTTTGCCAGATATGATCATCTCAGCATAAAAACTACCACAATGAGAACAAAAATCCAACTGAGAATCCCTAAGAACACCTGAGGGTTAATGCTTTGACGTGTTCTTCACAAACATGACATGAACAAGTACTTGATGACTGTCAAAACGTTATTCATGATTTCTGAATGCGTCGACATGTGTCTTTATCGTTTGACATAAAATAAAGACATGGATGAAGTCTTTTAAATTGCATCAGCTGCCGACGATCAAGTTCACACCATGTAATTTTATCAGCAATTTGAACAGAACTACGAAGGCGAAATGTCAAACAAGCCAAGTTTGCTGCAAAACTACTGCGATTACCTTAACGGTCTTCTTTATAGAAACACACTAATAATCAAGATGATCAATGTATATATAAAGATCACAAGCATCTACCCTTAACATGCTGCCCAGTGGTGACATGCCGCCATTCAAATGTGTCAACAAGTGGATCAAAATGAGTGGCTTGAGCTGTAGGTTTGTCCAAATCTCACACTATAAGGCCAGAATGCAGCGGTATCTATCACACAGATGAGAGGGTGACATGTCAGAATGTGTTTACAACAATTGTAGCCATTACTGCAAATGCATGGCTTCGCCCCAGGAGATAAAAGTCAGTAATTGGTCCATAGACATCACAGAGGTGAGATCAGGCGGTTGAGCCAAAGTCCAAAAAGCAGAGTCATGTTTGAGGCCATAAACGTGGACAGATGCTATGGATGCACGTGGAAAATAACCAAGAAATGCATAGCCTTGTCGGAGAAAAATCTTCACCGGGGGCTAGATGAGTTCAGATCTTCAACCTCACGATTCAATAACTCAAATAAAACAGAAAAAGTCTTCCCAGTCTGATGTGAAGCAGATTTATTGGAGATTGAAACACAGTACAACAAATGTGGAGTCGCTCCCGGGACAGCAACTGACTCTCTCCATGAAACCTCCCCTTCTTAAATCATTTTTCACCTCCTCCTCTGATGCAACCCGCTTGATGCATCTGCTGGATTTGTCCGGAGCTTGTTTTTTTGAACATCAGTCATCTGTTGGCCTGTCCTTGGCTGTCCTGGACATCACAATGTATTGGCTTTGAAGCTTAGAAGTAATTATCAACATATTCCAAGAAACCGGAACGCTTCAGAGTCCTTGGGTTTTCCGTGTCAGTAGGCGGGTTTTTAACCGAATGTTCAGAAAATCGGCAAAAGGAAATGCGAATTTTAAGAGCTGCTGGAGTTCTTCTTCATCATCATGGTTTAAACGTTTGCCCATCAGATCTACTATTTTATACAATAACTGGTCTGGATCATATAATGTTTCAAACTCTTCCACAGTTTCCAAACTTTTTTGGAACCAACTTTTTTTTCCATGTAATATGACATTTATTGTTTGTTTCTTGTATTAATTCAGTTATTAATTCAACCTCAATGGAGGTGATACCACAAAAAAAAAGACCAATGGAATGACTGTATTAAGAAAGGGATCGCACCAAGCGGACTATTACTACAGACAACTTATGCCCGATGGAAAACCAAAAAAGGCGAATACAGGAAACACATGGGTGTAATTGGTATCATTACAAATGGCTTTTTTCCCATTTAGGTGTATCAGTTTCAGGCCTCGGACTCTCCTGGGGCCACTAAACGGAACAGAGCTATCATTAACTTTAACAGTAACACCTGGGCTTCGCCTGCTTTTACAAGCTGTGAAAAAGGTCTGTTAGTTTATAAGTACATTCAAATTGAAACATTTGATGCATCACGTCGCTGTGTGACCAGGACAGGTGGTCACGTGACTGGGAAAGGCAGGAAAACACTAAGTCATGGCAGATTCTGTACAAATTATACTGCAGTAAAGGTGAAAAAGTACAGGCTCTTTAATGTATTCAAAGCATAGAAGTAAAAAGTAGAGCTTTTTGTCTTATTCTTGTCGTTTCCAACTCATCTTTTGAATTGTTTTCATCTTGTTTCTTCTTTTACGTTGTGTTCGTCATGTGTGATATGCACCAGTGGGTCTTTTGGGTCTTTCCCATGTGTAACGCAAAATTACAATAATTGAACTTAAGTAAAAAGCCAGTTTTGAAAATGTAAGGAGTAGAAAGTACAGATATTTGTGGTAAAAGGTAGGGAGTAAAAAGTAGAGCGAAAAGTTGTCATAAAAATACGTACTCAAGTAGAGTAGAGATACCTGAAAACTCTACTTATGTACAGTCGTACATTGTTTGTACTGATTGAAATCGTAAATAAACATAAAATTCCAGCCGAAATGGAACTGGTGACTTTCTAAAATACCGATATGACCTAAAAATGGTATCTGCTCTACAAATGAGAGTTTTACCTTATGTTGGATTTACTTATACATTCATCCATCAGTTAATCTCAGCAGTCAAGATGTCAGTCAGCGAGTCCCCCTCGTCAATCTTTCAGACATTCAATCAGGCAGCCAGCTGCTGCGTCAGTCAGACAGAAACGAGGTCAATCTTAAAACTCAGTCATGCCAGTCAGGAATGAAGTCAGGCACCCCTATCATGCCATTTATAACCCGATAACACCTCTTCAGTTTCAGCCTATTTCCCCGTCAAACCATTAGATCCATTTCAGATAATAACTTCTGTCTGATTCAGATCCGAGGCTACGCTTTTAAAACTCAAAAAATGCACTTCTACAATGAAAATGTTTTAATTTGTCTGAAGAGGAAGGCCCATTTTCATGCTGCGCCGTGCTCCGCTCTGCAATGTGTTCAGTGCATGGGTTCACTCAGCCAGTAATTCAGTCATCTGGCCAATTTATTTAACCAGTCATCCATTCAAGCGCTCAGCCAATCAGAAGGCTAGTGAATCTCGGCCAGTCATCCATGAACGCAGCCGGTTATGCACACGTTTTGGAACACTAAAAATGCGTGTTTTATTTATTTATTTTATCAGAAAGCAGTTACTGTATCCATTTGACTTTTGTCTGCAGTCTGTTAATTAACCGTGTGGCTTCACACTAACAAGGTCTGCAGACAAACAATATGCTGGTGTTCCCCAACAGGTTAATTCATAGAAATCATTTGTAGGTGACGTTTCTGAATGGGTGAAAAGAAGAAAAACAACATGTTGCCCAGACTGGTGTGTTCATGAAACACAGAGCTCTGCAGTGAAGCTACCGGCGGAACGTCCCACAGAACAATTTAATATAGTTCAACACAACACAAGAGTATAAGCAGCGGCTGCATATATAAAGTTACCATCATGACAACGACCATTTTCTCCCTCTCGTCTGTTTAAATTGCTCGTTTGGCTCTTGTACGAGGCACCGCATCAGAGTCCATGATCCAAAGGATGCTTTCAACGACTCTGACGAACTCCCTGACCTGCCGTTTTAGTTGTGCTGGAAGGCGAGACAAGCAGCAGTCAAGCAAACAGTCACGCAACACTGCATGTTGGGTGAGTTTCCTCCCCTGTAAACTGTTAAACTAGCTTCAATTTAGGGAGTTGGAAAGTGCAAGACACAAAGCAATAAACGAATAAATGTGTTAACTGGTGAACTTCAGAGACGCTCGAAGGCAGTTTTCATTACTCTTGGACAGAACCAGGCTAGTTGTTTCCCCCTCTTTCCTGTCTTTATGCTATGCTAAGCTAACTGTCATTTCACCTGCTGTCGGACCAATGGGCGCTCATCACAGATCCTCCATGTTGTAAAGACATAATACATATAGAGTAATATCTTTTCTTTGTAGTTGTAGGTGTCCTGTCAGCAGTTTTACAGACGTCTCTTTTATCGCTGTGATCTGTTTGGGCAAAAGGGCTTTTCTTTTGCTGCAGTACCATGAGTGTCCACTGGGTGAATTGGCAACAGGTCTGAGTGACACCGGCGTATCCGTGGGTCCATTCGAAATCCTATACCATGTACTAAATACATAATATCTATACGTTAAACATACCTTTTGTGCAAATAAACAGTAGAACGTATCTTTCCAGATGCACTGCTCAGGGTGTGAACACTTCCTGAAAGCCTCCTTGCCTTTTAGACTAGTTCTGATTTGAGGCTGCTGTCTTTTTCATTTTGTAAATGCCAATGTGTGCATTGGGAGAACGTGGTCAGCCTGGTGAGGAGGAGGAAATGGTGTGGAAGGAAGTATTTATAGGAATTCATATTGGAGGATCCAGACGATGACTGACCCTGGCCTCGCCCCCCTCTGTTCATTTTTGGTTCCATAATGTTGTTAAAATGTATTTGTAACTTTAATTTTGGATTAAATACCAGGCACGTGCAGTAGCTGAGGGCGGTTGAGCACCTGCACATTTTTCTTACTTATTTTTGTGAACATTTAACCATTAATAATGATTTAGTTTTAAATGAAATGACCTGGCTGCTGTCAGTGAGGTTATGTCACATCATTAAGATTTCATTTCACTCTAAAAAGGACAAACTTCATCTCCTGCAAGTTGTTTTGCAGGATTATTTGTGCGGTGTTGGTGTATTTTAGAAGATGAAGTGAGCAGTCAGTGGTTGTAGCACTTCAAACCTGAACTGAACATAGTTTTCAATATCCGTTTTCACTTGTTATTGCAACAACAAAAAGCAAACTTGAACTCCAATATGTAAGTCAACGCCGCCACAGCAGCTACACAGTCAAGAACACTATCCTGTGCAAAAGCTGCAAGTAAATGACGAGGATATGTGTCTGGGAAATTCCCAGATAAGCTCCTGGTAAGAAAATGCCTGTAAGTCTGTTACTGCTACCTTGGAAATAAACATACAGACCACACATGCACTGTCAACACACTGCACACAGACACTTAATGGACATTTTTGTTTTATTTTTTTGCTTGCTTTTCTCTTCAGGCACAGCTGGAAAAAAAACCAGGCCTATTCGCTGCCACTGCCTTATTCCTCACTGTACACTGTACTGAGCTCCAGCCATGTCCAGTATGTTGTTCGAAGACAGCGGCTGGCGATCTGCCGGTGGCCACTTGGACAGATTATTGCCTCGACATCTTGTCTAGTATGTAGACTCCCTGTGAACTGTGTCTGGCTTCTTCTCCACTGATTTATAGATGCTACCGAGGATCCAGACATTCTCTTTCTGTTTTCCCTGACAGATAGCGAGCCTCATCCTGTCACTTTTGTGTCGTGTAGTCCAGCTTTCTGGTGCGCAGGAGGAGGCAGTGAGGGTTTATTTCCGTCACCAGTGCCCACCAGGCTGGTGTTTTTGGCCAGGAGATCGTGGGCAAGTGAAGCGATGTAAAAAAGTTGTCAGTTGTTACGTTTCTCCCCTTTACCAAAAACATTTTTTATAGAACCTTAAAAATACCATTGTGTATAGATTAAAACCAACAAAAAGCCACTGATCCTCTATTTCACAATGTGGAAAATGCTCAGTAAACGCCTGTAATACAGACAATATAGACACGCAAGTGAAAATATTACGGTGCATTTGAGTGGAATTCTGTTTGTCTGAGATTAGAGTCATATTTTCGGCTTTGTTAACAAACTGTGGATGTTGACGGTTACTGCGGAATAAACACAAGGAAGAGTGATCTCTCCTCCGCTACAACAGACTCCAACACCACCTCCTCAGCAACGTAGAAGGCTCATCAGTGTTTGAGCAGCGTGGAATATACTGCAGTTAATTTTCAGTTGGATTTTATTTGTAACATCAAGGTCTGCTCTGTGACCTGCAGCACTTTATTCAGAACGTTGAGTGAGTGAGTTTGGGAGAAAATCTAAAACTTATTTCAATATGTAAGATTGTAGTGTGTGTTTGTGTGAAGACTGAGCCTGTGCTCGGAGCCAGTCAGTTGTTGACGTTAGCTAACTCCACTTCTCCGCTGGAGGAGCAGATTAGAGGCACTGAAGTAAAAGGATTTTTGTGGAATAACCGACCGGAGGGATTTAAGACAACCGAGATGGCCAGTTAGCTAAGATCAACAAACAGTACAGACTCCAACACAAACTTCATGCAAGGACCAGTGTCAATCAGCTGATATTGTGTGTGTTGACGTGTCGCGAGCCTCTGATTTTAACATCTGACTGAACTCCACCATTGCTTTAGTGTTTTCTGCGACTGAAAACAATAAGTCACTCGTGAAAATAAAATCCTAGCCTCTCAGGTGAGATCCATTCATACATGGTGTAAATGCTGTTTTAATGCCTCGGGCTCCTTATAACGTGACACTTTGTTTTGTGTGTAGCTGTGTGGCTGTGTTAGAACACAGTCTCAGAGAAGTGGACTAAACAGAGGTGTAATGGGCTGAAGGGGACAAAACCGTGTTACTTGTGATATTTGGAGCAGGTTAATCACCCACTTTATGTTCACTCGGCGGTCCTGTAAGTGTCTGGCTCACACTAAAGGTGACTTGGCATCCCTTTGAAAATGATCCAATCACACAAGAAAAAAAACAAAAGAATCCCAATACACTGACAATGAAAGAAGGAGTTTCCAGTCTTTCAGTAAGAGCATGGTGTCAGGTCACCTGCTCACCCTATTTACTGTTTCTGTGATGAAGACAACACTGCCTGAGGACTAAAACCACAGGATACATATTGAATATTGTAAGGAATGTGCAAGGACTGACATTTCAAATGTTTGATGTGAAACTGTAGTGTTTTTCTGCTCTTTGCTGTCCTTCCTCTGCAGGACATGACTTTCCTCAAAACTGAGGTCAACGAAGACGGGGGTGAGACCACCGCAGCATCCTGGAAGTGGTACAGTTTGATGAATA
The DNA here is from genome assembly GCA_037367275.1 of Coranthus polyacanthus. Lineage (NCBI taxonomy): Eukaryota > Metazoa > Chordata > Actinopteri > Kurtiformes > Apogonidae > Coranthus > Coranthus polyacanthus. The sequence continues at coordinate 25,600,532 of JAPQRN010000002.1, read as the reverse complement.
ATGAGGTAATCGGGGACAGGCCGTTGCTAATGCTACTCGTCCTCACATCTTCCCAGGATTTGGCGGCAGTCGGTGGCGATACCAGAACGGGACACAGTCACGACATCTGTGACATCCAGGTTTTAAACGATCTGCAGGAGAAAGAGCTGGAGCTCAGACAGATGGAGAAGGCAATAGAGAGAGAGGAGGCAGCTGAGAGGGAGGAAAGGAGGCATCAAGAGGCCATGGAGAAGGAGGAGAGGACAGAAATGACTGCTAGGGACGAGCGCTCCAAGACAGTCCTTGAGATATTATTGAACTAATAATAATAATAAAAACTTTATCTAGTGTGTCTGGTATTCTTGCTACTCTAAAACCTTTTAGGCCCCTGGTGAAAAAATGGCAACATATTTGTTGAATTGTTGTTTGTGTTGTGTTGTGTTGTGTTGTGTTGTGTTGTGTTG
>JAPQRN010000002.1:25580160-25599989 GCA_037367275.1 Coranthus polyacanthus | reverse complement strand
AGTATTAATCTGCACTGTGAAAATACTACCCAGAAGTAAACGTTCCGCATTCAAAACCTACTTAAGTAAAAGGATTATTGATGGATGGACGGACGGATGGACGGACGGTCGGACAGACGGATGGATGGATGAACGGACAGACGGACGGACGGATGGATGGACGGTCGGACAGACGGACGGACGGATGGATGGATGGACGGTCGGACACATGGATGACAGATAGATGGACGGACAGACGGATGGGTGGACGGATGGATGGACAGACGGTCGGACAGATGGATGAATGGACGGATGGATGGACGGACGGATGGACAGATGGATGGATGGATGGACGGGTGGATGGACGGACGGACAGATGGATGGACGGGTGGACAGACAGATGGATGGACAGATGGACGGACGGATCGATGGTGAATAGATATTTTGCGGGTCCCTGAGCCGGTCGTGATGGACTGCATGATATATTGGTCCGACAAAAAGAATAAAAACAAAGGGAACAAGGAATATAAACAAGCATCAGTCATAATAGTTTTGTTTATCAGTGAGAGACGACCAACACAGCTTCTTGGATGAGGCACAACTTCCTGACAAAACTAGAATGTCACAGTTTTTGCTTTCCCTCTTGTAGATTTAGAACAATGGCTGCATATGAAAAACAAATTAAAGTGATGTAGCTGGGGAAACCAAAATGATTTATTAAATATGTGGAATCAATTTTTGGCTCCTTGAGTGGACAGCCTGGGAACACAGCAGAAGACCAGAACAATTAATGCACTGCTTTATACGTTCAATAGACCTGTGTAAAATGAAACGCTGAGATCTGCGGGATAACTTGTCCTTTAATAACCAATTAGAAAAAGACTGCTGTAGCTTCGCCTTTTTCCTTTCATTTATTGCCTCCTTTTATAGGCGTACATGTGTGTATATAAGCATGGATGTCAAGGGTGGAGTTTTGTCATGTTTTGATGTTCTTTTAGTGTTCAAAGGTACACAAAAAAAACCTCATTGCATCGACAACCTTGACAGCTTTCCCTTTCTGTGTTACTGCCTCCCTTCCTTTTCATCCCTTTATATCCGTCCATCTCTCATGTTACTTTGAGGTTGGTCGTCTTATGTTCGGTTGTAGTCTATAACAGGATGCATTCTGCTGTGTTGTCACAATCCTTTCACTGCGGTTTAACAGAGCATTTTTAAATAGATGTGTGTGTAACAGTGTTTAACATTAACACCAGTATGAGAGTGTCAAAGTGGTGCTCTTTGCCCTCTTTTAGCAGACAACCATTTAGCTCCTCGGTGGGCAACACAGCATGGGAAACTACTTTTCTTAAAGGTCATCTGCAGTCACCACAGACCCTCACAGCTCTGTCATAGTAAACAAAGCAACCGGTTCATGCAGTTCATGTCTTTTTGTTTCTCACATATTGACCAGTCAGCAAAGGGCATTCATGTCTTTATGATTCCGAACAGGGAGGTTGCTCATTGCTTTTTGACCGCTGACCTCTCAACTTGGACCCCGATCGGCTGCTTAATGACTTCCTGCTCCTGTGCTTTTGATGTGCTGTATTGGCAGAATCACATTTCCCTGGTGTAAGTTGAACAAGCGCGGTATTGTTATTCATAGTTTCAGAGGGGCCAGCTGATGCACACAAGAGTGCTTTCAGTCTTTCGCTAAACACTGCTGGGGCTTTCAAAATTATTGGTTTTGGATATTGTCCTTAAAGGATTATGGAGTTTCTCTTCTGTGATGTGCATGTTGATTCAGAACACTGTCCTGATTTATCAATACACATCTAGCTGCACAGGAGTAATACATTTCCACCAACAGTGACTTGTCTTGGAAATTCAATATGGATTGTAATTATCATCCTCAGTGGTGAAGAATGAAGGTACGCATTTCCTCCTTTGAGGAATATGCGCTTCAATTGGTCTGTTTTAGTAGAAAAATCAAGGACTGTGACATACATTAGCTTATTGCAAAAAACACTCCAGGGGTCATGAAGCACATCAGGCAAATCTTTTTATTGTACTTTCTCTGCCAGACTTAAATCTTAAAGCTGCAGGAGCCGGAATCAAGAGGAAAAAATGCCAGAATTTGAAAATACACACCTTCCTTGTGCAGCTCTTTCCTCCGGGTCCGAATCACAAGACCAGACCACAAGACACCAAGACATAATGACCGAAGAAATGACGGCGATGAATTACAGTAACTCCAGCAGACATGCTGTAAGTCTGGTTTACTCAGAGATTTAAAAAAAAACCAATGATGCAAAATACAGCGTTAGAGTGTGAAAACATTTTTGGTTCATTATAAAACTCTGATGCGAGACACTAGACCTCAACAGTCTATGTAATTAATGGGAAACACTGCAGCTGTGTGCAGTTAGGAAGATGTAGGCTAGTGTTTGCTTCATCAGCGAGGAGATTTGTTTCAGGTTTCTTCTAGATACTCTCAAAATATTGCAATAATAACTGTCCAGAAATGGTTTTGGTGTTTAGTCGACTGAGCCATCACACTGAGCCTGAGCCTAAGTTACTGTAAAACCATGGCTGTGCAAAAGAAAGATTCTTTTTTAAACACCAATGAAAACATAATTATGAATACTCCATTTCTGTAATTAGATGCCCTTGTATCGTACACACTGAACCTTTGGTACTTTTGTCTTCTTTAGAAACACAGTGAGTTTCTGTTTGGGTCATGGTGGTGTGTTCATGTTCACTTCCTATGAGCAGGAACATTTTGCTCAGTAGGAAATAGTGGCAGCTGTCAACGATAATTGGTAATGAGAAACGAGGAAATGAGATTCATGATTTCATGCCAAATTAGTAGAGTATCCCCTGAGGGTGTCTGCAGTGGAATAATTTAAATAAATCAGAATTTCTACAGTGTCTGCAACAATGCTATGATGAACGTTTCATTAATTGATTATTTGGCCACTTGGGGGCAGAAAAAACAGCACAACATTGATCTATTTTTACTATTTTAATTTCTTTATCTATCATATATGCTGCAGGATATTACTGCAATTTATTACATGTAATAAGAGTTTTTGGAAAAACTAAAACAATGAGCTGAAAGAGAGTAAAACCCTATGTAGCGCCAAGGAATAGGCAATGACGGAGTTATTCAACTTCTTTGACATTATACTTTACAATTTACTTGCCATCTCAATCTATATTGATTATGATTATATTTAAATTAAGAGTAGACAAGTAAAACATAAGGTGTAGCAAATGAAGGGGGCAAAAATTAAGATCAGAAGTGTAGTGCTACTACTTTAATCCAGGTGATAATGTGGTCTAGACCTGTTGGTTATGTTGCTCAATCCCCTTTTGTAAGTGCTATCAATTTAGCCATTTATGTTTGCCCTGCCAAGCAAACCCACGTTTAGTAATCCACACAAAGAGATGCTTCACATCCTAAAATGTCCTTTAACCAAGTGCCATCTCTTTGAATAAGACACAGAGGAAGCAAAAACGCCCCTTAAATGGAGTCTTTGACAAGCTACATGGCTTATCAAAGACTCCGTTTAATTATTACTCCATTTATTCTTGGCAAACCACTCCACATTATATCAGCGATTATTTTAACCCGTTAAATCTCTGACTGTTTTTACCACCAATTTCCTTAGGTGATCGGCATCGAGGCTGATTTAAAAAATAATGCCCCTCCACAATAAACTTCCATAAAATACTTGGCATATAACCTGGGGGCAGGTGATAGGCAATCAACCTCACTTGGCATCAAATTTGTGCCATCAAATTTTATATAGCTGAAGATTTTGAGCATGCTTAATGTTGTTTTCCCACACTCGAAGAATTAGACATTTCAAATAACTGTAAAATATTTTTGCATATAAACTCACATAGTAGCCTTTGAAGTCAAGCACAATGTAACTGCTTACTACATTATTAAATGTTTGAATTTCTCATTAATTAATACAATTCTCACCCCAAATGGCCTATCACTTCTAATAATTTGTAGGAGCACTTGGATTTGTTGTACCCTATGATTTGCGTGTTTGTGTACTTACATGAAGTTTGCGTTGGAGTCGGTGTTGTGCTGGGAGCCAGCCGTTATCTCCAGTGCTTACATCCATGACGACAGCCAGAATTCATTGATTTTGATCAGTTTTCCCACAAAACGTCTTGCTCACGGGTTCTTCGGTGTCTCTTCTGCCGCATCCGTGTGCAGCACTAGCTACTGTTAGCTTAGAAATGGAGTTAGCTAACGTCAGAAACCGTATAAGCTGCGCATTGACTGACGTAAGAGAGAAAACCTTCCTTTATAGCCTTTGAATGTTGCATGTTACTTGTCCTAAAGCAGCTGTGGTGTGAATACAGTCTTGTCAAACTGATCTTAACGCTGCAGGCAGAATTTGAAAATAGACGCCTTCCTTCTGTAGCTCTCTCTTCTCTGTCCAAATCAAAAGACTAAATCTAAATATAGATGGCATGAAGCCGCTGTGGAAAAGAGAAGACACTTTTCCAAGCTTCTGTGTGGAGCCACGGAGTAGAGCAGTAGAGTCACGTCTGAGGAAATCTGAACAGCGATAGGTAATTACAGCTGTCAATCACGTATTTAACCCCCACCTGTCTGAAAACACCTGAGATTAGGCAAAGTCTGCGTCACGGGGTAGATGTTATAGAATTCACAGAAGTGGCTTTCCTCTCAGACCACTTGAATTACAATATGCAGGAAGGTACCGGATGTTTTGCTCAATAACATTAAAAAAAAAACTACTATCAACTAGCAGCTTTAAAAAAAGACAAGCGCCTATGAGTCGCTGATTAACATCAAAAGCTACTAACACCCATAACAACAAACCAATACACGTGCTTGACGTTAGACCATTTCTTTCATTACAATTTCCAAAGAACTGACTTGAATTTAAAGTTAAAGTTGAAAAAATAGTGGAATATGCATGAATCTCGGGGTGGGCGCCACTCTCACTGCAGCGTTAAGTTTCTCTGTTACGTCTTTGACATGGGTTCTGATGGAGTACAACAGTTTCAGCAGGTTCCTCTTACCTCCTCTTGGCTCTCAAAAATCAATTTGTCATTCTTTCTTCTTCTCTGTTGGACCTGTCACATCAGCACGAAAACTACAACAACTATAAATGTAAAATGATAACAAGCTGAGCGGAGCGAAGAGGAAGGACGTTATTTTACTGCATGATCCTCTGCCAGACTCGGGAGGGATTCTCCAGGAGGATTTCGACAGGGCAGGTAGGGGGTGATTTGAGCCAAAAGAATGGAGTCTCTTTTGTTAGTGGATTTCCTGTGGCTTGCCTGTAGCAAAACCCATTAAACTAATTGGCCCTACCCCTCTTAACAAGATGACTCTTTAAACATTCCCTTTTAAATTCATGCAGATCATTTGCTGAGAACAGGATTAAGTGCAACAAGAATTACAAACAACGCGATAAATAGTTTCAGCTGGTTTTTGTGTGTTTAAAGCAATACAAATCATGTCCACATTCTGCATCCACTACGTTTTCCTCTGCTCGTGAAAGAGGGTTGAGGCTAGTTATGGAGGTGATTGCTTTGGTCTCTCTGGGGGTCTGTGCTTTGTCTGCAGGGTCAACAAAAACAATAATCTAAAGAATGTGCAGAATGTGTCACCAGGTAACACCATTTCTGCTGTATGTGCTTTTTCAAGCATGTACTGCTGATTCTCACTTAATTCCCTTCTCAAACCTACATTGAGGACATTTTCACACCTGGTTGGTTTATAGACAAGCGTGTGTCTGAGGCTGATAATTTGGGTCGTTTTTAACTCCTTCTTCTTTCCCGTGGCTGTTTGTTCTTCATCTTGCGTGTCTACTATGGTTCACTTTGATCCAACCTGAGACCACCTCTTTTGGTCTGACCAAAGACTGGCTGTTTTGTCCACACTGTGGTTCATCGGAGGTCTCACACATGGAAATTTGAATGTCCAGACCAAATGAGGTAGATGTGAAAGCAACCTTAGTTTGTTTTAGGTCAGATTTAGCTCAGTAAATGTGAACACAGTAATCACACTCACTCGTACACATTTTAATTACCCCTTCCAATACAGTTAATATAAAACACAACATGTATTTGTTTGGTGCAAAATACTGGTGAAGGTCAGGGTACAAAGGCTTTAGGCCCTGCAGTCATTTGGCTGTGAACAATAAAGATGCCTCTTTTCAAACCAAATCAGAAAGGGGATGACGGATACAGACTGTAGTGCTGGACAGTAAATGTGCAGCATTAATGCAGCAGTGTTTAGTTTGATGGTATATCTTTTGCATGACTGGGCCTTTATATGGGTTTGAGGCTTATTCTACTGTCAGGAGTACATAGAATATAAAACATTTTAATTGTTTTATTAAAATGTATATGATGATTAATATAGGCGTTGCTTAGCCCCACGAAATGCTATATATAAAGTAATCAGTATGCAAGAAACAGCTGCAGATTGTGCAGTATTTACTGTGCAAACTGCAACGTAGTAAAAACAGAACATTGCTTCCTTTCATGACACAATATTTTAAGATGGTTTACACTATGAATTGACATAAAACAGTCAAAGTGTATTTAATTGTTGCATTATAAAGTTATAACTGCCAGTAAGAAGGGTACACACAATTAATACGGGTCCTCTCTCAACACACTCTGCACAGGGCTTCTAGCAGTGAAAAATATGAAATAATTAGCTGCCTATTTAAGTTTTACAGCTGTTGTTTCAGCTTTGCTACGGTGTGGTGGCATATGAAAAACTCATACCATAGGGGAATTAAAACTGTTACACCTGTTCATCTCGTAAATGGAAATACTACCTGCCGTATATGCAAGGAAAAAGTTGCCATTCTAAAGGAATATAATCTCAAAGGTTATTACTCGACTAAACGTGGAGAACACTATAAGAAGTTCCAGAGAGAGGAAGAGGTGAGCCACATAGCTACAGAGCAGGCTAACATCTCAGTAAAATCTTTTCTATAAAGACAAGGTCAATGTCCAGAAAGGAAGAGCTTTTTAAAAAGATATCTCTCTATCGGCAAAGAGTAGCAGAGCGGTTTAGCTATGCGACGAATTTGCTGAAAGCACAGACAAGTGCACTGGTTTCCGTGGAAACCTGGTAGACCGGCTAGACTGGTATAAGCATTACCGTGATTTAGCTCCATTCATGACAGGAAAAATCACAATGGTAGCACTGGTACAAAGAAAGTTAGGAGGCTAGGAGGAAATGCACATCCAGCAGTTGATCTACACGCAGCGCATGTTGCTGCATTATACAGCAACATGCGCTGTGCGACAAATGCTTGAAATGCGAACATGTCATGTGTGCTGCCCTGCAATGTATCAGTTACATCAGGTCCAAGAGGTTACAGCACTGCCAATTTTGAGCGTCAACATATGGTGATGTACTTTAGTGAAGTGCCCTGGCTCAGCTGGGGAAATGTCCTGAAGAGATTATTCAAGTTAAGAGCAGAGGTGAAGAGATTTACGGAAGCAACAGAATAGATGTTCCTGAATTTGATTATATAAAATGGGTCATGGATTCGTGCATCCCTGGTGGACGCAACACAGAAGCTGAACATCCTTAACCTGAAGCTCCAGGGCACTTGCTCAGCTCATCACAGTGGCTTATGAAAAGCCTTCTCCACAAAACTGAGATTGTGGAAAACTCAGCTTTCTGTAAAAAAAAAAAAGCCTCAGTCATTTCATGGCATGGAGATCTCTAGCGGAGGAGGCACAGCATTCAGTGGTGTGGAATATGCCCATTGAAATATATACAATTGAAAACCCACTGCTGGAATTTGATCAGAGTTTTGCTGACTTTTGTTTGCTGACCCCTTGTTGCTTTAGCTGATGTGTGTCCATAGTGTGTTGGAAATGGAACTTATTAACTTGCAGTGCAATAGTGAGCTAAAAAATAAAAAAAAAAAAAATTCAAAGCAAAAGCAGACATGACATGACCTCCTTCCCGGAGCTGTCCAGTCATGTAATGTGCAGTTTTTGAAAGCACATATCTATTTGAGAAACTTTTCTTTACTATGACTTTTAATAAATGCAAGTACAGGTCCGGCTTAGTGATACCCATCTTGAAGTAGTACTCAGAGTTTCACCTTTGACCTCCATCAGGGAAAACATGGCTCAGCAATGTGAACAGAAGCCCTAGGTCTCTGGCAAGGAATAGAGCAAAGTACAAATATATTCAGCGACTGCATTTGTTGTCCAGTACAGGGTTTCAACAAGTTATTTAAAGGTTCATTGTATAAGATTTAGGGGGAATTAGGGTGATGTAATTGAAGACATGGAAAGTAATATTTATAAAGTTGTTAATTTATAATCACCTGAAAATAACAACTGTTGTGTTCACTACTTTAGAATGGGCTATTTATATCTGCAGAAGGATGAGTTCCAAAGCTCCAAACTGACTTCCTCTTCTTCTTTTTCCATTTCATAGTACGTGGCATCCAGCATTAAGGTACATCACTGTCACCTACTGTTGTATGTCTGAGCGTGGACCAGAGTTATTATTCCCTCAACATAAAACCCCAAAATGGATAAACCACACAAAGGGCTTTAATGAGGGTCTTCCCATTTTTTGTGGTGAGTTTAAGTGGGGGTATTCAGCTGGTAGCAATCTGCAACCTCACCACTAGATGTCACTAAATATTACACACTAAACCTTTAGGATAAAATTAAGGAAGGAAAAAAGTTTGCACTGTTAAAAACTAAAATATAAGAAAGCACATACAAATGTTTGGAGTTCGAGACCCTGGTTGAGGAAGTGGTCTTAGTCTTTTTTACACTTCACGTCAAAAAAACATAATTATTTGCTTGAACACAAGTCTTAGAATAAATTGCCTTCCCTTGTCCCACTCATACTTGTAAATAGCGTTTGCTTACACACTGATCACCAAAGTCACAAGAGTCACAGCAGCACTAAAGCTTCTGTTTGATCAAGTGACTGCATTATGCTCAATACACAAAGTACCCACAGTTTATGCTTGGCCCATGAAAGTACTATCCTGACAGACGAAACACCAGGAATGATTGCCAAGGACTAAAATTTAGTTTTTAACTTCCAGAAATGGTTTTTGAAAAAGTTACAAGTCCTTTAAAAGGTGCTTGAAGGCAGCATGTTTATTCTGCAGTCTTTGTTCTACAGCAAAGATTACTCGAAACATGCAGAGCTCCGATAAACATCCTTCATTTAAAATACAAATATAACCTCCCTGCAAGAGAAAACTATTGTTTTGTACTTTATTCTCAAGAAAGGCCATGGAAGAAAAACACGTGGAAGTTAGGCAACTTGTGTAACGGTGCTCCCTATGAACCACCTCAGACAGAAGGCAGAAAACAACTACAATTCATGCCTGTGGACATGTGTGCATTCTTTTCTTTGTGCTTTCATAAACAGAACCGGTGTGTTGTTGTGCAGAACCATAACCACTACAACAAAGATTATAGAAAAACAGCAGGTTAGTGCTTATCAGATGAGTGGGAATCTGAAGCCGTCTTTTAGAACTACGACTATGCTTTAATGGCAAGAGGGCATCAAGGGGATGCTCGGCATTAGCTTATGCTTATAATGTAGCACAAACTAATCATATTTTCGGGCAATTTCAGTCCTTGATGACGACTTGATGTTGTTTATCAGAGAAACAAGATGTGCAGCAAAACACAGCAAACAGCAATGTGAAGCCATCCATCTCAGCGTTCAGTAATGTGATTAAGAGGAGGATTGTAGTTAATTAATGAAACGAGCACTTGAGCCAATTTTGTGAGCGTGTGTGTGTTTGTGCATACATTTTAAAATACAAAACAGTCAGATTAAAACCTCCAAAATGTCTCAAATAAACTAGGGTAGATCTTCAACTTGGAGTGAGGGATGAGGGTAGTAGCCACATTTTTCTTTCTTCTTCTTTTTTGGATTGGCACGTGATCTTTGACGCGTGGACGTGTCTTGTGAGTCGCTGCTCAACAGGAGTTGGAAGCTACATCCCTCCGGAGACTCTTATTGACACAATGACCAAATGGCTGCTTGTCAACAGACAGAGAGAAGTTGGCACTCGACAAAACTCCATGTGTTAAGAGTCTCTGGACACCCATTAAGGAATTTAATTTTGTTCCAGCACAATATGAAGCCATCAGATCTAATTTAAGTCTAATACGACCACTTTTAAAAAAAAAAAGAAATCATCACATCTTTGAGGCGACACCAATCAGGAAGGTGCCAGTTTTGCTCTAAGTTTTTCAATTCAAGCAGCCAAGTAGCTTAACTAATACAATATGAACACACTGTTAGTAAATTGCATCATTAGTTTCAATTCACATAGTTTAATGGGCATAGAATTGTTGAAGAAGTGTAATTTTTTTCCTGTCCGAGCAGAGTAAAGTGTTAAGTTAACTTTGAGAAGAAATTTGAAGCCCTGTAGAGTAACAAGATAAGATAAAACTTATCACTACACACAACCACAGGCACAGTAGACTATCAGTAACAAGGTGACCGAGTCCTCCCCATATTTAACAGACTTTATTCTCACCTCTCATCAGAGGTGGAAAAATACACACATCTTTAACTCCAGTTGTACAAATAGACTCAAGGACTGGTAAAATCATACTATATATAAAAGGAGGATGAAGCCTCATGACATTTGACATTTTGGCCATCGCCATCTTGGGTTTTTGGAGCCAGAAGTGCCTATATTTGGATAAGACGGTGGAGCTGAGGAACAGCAAGGGGTGAAACTTGCCAAGCTAGTGCTAACTTACTGAAAAAACCAACCACACTGACAAACATGATCATGTCAAACGCCAGGAAGTGATTTCAGATACAAGATGTATGTCCACACATACAGTTTGTCATCTTTGTGTAATGAATAAACACACTAATTAGAGCTAGCTGAAAGAATTCAAGATTCAGCAAATGTTCACTGGATTGAATCCACCGTTGATCTTTGTAATTATTTCAAATCATTGGGTTTCCCATGTGAACATCAGTCTCACATGAGAAAACCATCTGTCTGCAGCCGTGCAGGCAAAAGACGTTTGGCAGTAGGAGAATCATCATGTGGCTCACTCTCCAGGAACTCACTGCCAGAATTAAGATGATGATGATGGCGAGAGAAGTAAAAGTTCAATACAAGACCAGAAATGAGGGATTAAGTAAGAAAAGCACACACGATATAGCTCTGTTTTTATATGTCTGCATTATTCTCCCCTGCTTCGTATCTGGTAATCACAAATTCAACCTCTCACCCTCACCTTTGCCAGGTTGCCACATACCTCATGGTCGAGCTTTCCAGCCTGATATTCTTCCAGATTCTTGAACCAGCCTGATTGTTGGACCTCGTCTGTCTCCTGCCCTGGTGGAAAACCTAGAGCTTCATCCCCGACCTTTTCCGCTCTGGTTGGTCAGCCTGATCTCTACCTGCTGTTTGGCTTTTGACCCGTTGCCTGATTGACCCGTCTCCTGCCTGTTCTCCTTCCTTGTTTGTCTCCTCCAATCCCAGTTCCATCCCTGGTTATAAATAAACCCTCTTCTAAGCTGTTACAAGTGTTTACTGGTGTTGTGCATTTGAGTCCAAGTAGTCGACTCATTACACAGGCGTCCTCATCGGTTATCTCTGAAGGGAATTTAAAAATGAACCCAAAACGCTGTGTAAAAGTAGATGTGCTTGTGCTGTGCTTGGTGTTTTGCTTTGTTTGAGATTTCTAATCTCTTTCACTTTCATTATTTGGTCCATGGCCATGTCACACCATAATTCTGATTTTGTCTTGTTCTGGCTCAAGTTCTCAGTATTCCTTTAAAAAAATAACCAATGACTTTTTACTCCTACACCTCTTCAGATTTGCAAGAATCTTTTTTTTATGTTTTGTTTTGTGTTCTGTAGTAATTTAAAGCAGTTATTTGTGATTTTGAGATTAAAAAAATATCTTCAACTCTCTTCAACCCCTACTCTCAGCAGGGGGCAGTAGTGTACCAGGAAGTACCCCCCAAAGAATCCTTCCATCACTACCAGTATTTTCAGAATAAGGCCTCTCACTCACTGGAAAAGGTGTCAGTTTTATTGTTTCCAGTGAATCTGTGCCATGGTGTCATCAGATTTTTCTCATTCAAGTGAGCCATCATTACATGGTCCAGTATACCGTTGAGTATTATGTTTTGCTGACTAGTACAATGAAATCATACAATTCTACCTTAGTGCCGAATCACAGTTTCGATTTAGAATATTTTTTACGTTAGGCATGGGCTGTAGTGTGCTTAGTTTGGTTTTTAGCAAGAAAACAGTCACAGCAAATCCATATCAGCACTAAAGATCTGCTTTGAATTGTCCAAACGAGGTCAGCACACCTTGTTTGTTAGCTATATAAACCACATGTCAACAATCAGCTAACATAGCAAGGGTAATAACACTTTATATCATCATATTATATTATTGGCACATTGCCAAACAGTCCAGAAGAAAAGTTGGGAGTGCAGCATCAAACTTCACTTGTCTGCAGTGGAAAGCAACGCCGGTGTTAGCTTATTTTGCTTGTATTTTTATCACCTCTTTTGTTTGATTCTGAATGTTGTTTCTTGTCGGGAGCAGGTGATGGTGACTCTGGTTTCAGCCATGTTTGTGTTTGTTAGAGGAGGCTCGGTGTGCGGCAGTACCTCCTATTTATGTTGGACTGAGGGCAGACTGGATGCTACAGTGGCTCACTACTCACTCTAGTGTCACAAAGTGGTATTACATGACAGGACAGAGCAGGGTTAGCTGCTTGGCGTGGTCACTGTTGTAGATATCTCTGCAATACAATACATTGATATCTTTGGCATTTTTTCACACTAATATATTCAAAATGAGATCATCAGTAGAAGTAGAAACATTACAAATAGTTGCTTTAATGTATTGCAAAAATATTTGTTTGATTTTTGTGATTTTTGGAAACCTCCAGTATTCCAAGGGGTTTCATGCATAAAATAAAGTGGTCTGAACGAAGTGTGGTCTGGACAAAAGGTTAAAAGGTGAAACTTCAGCTGGCCGTAGAGAGACGTGAAATAACATCCACCAGGCTATATGTGTATAATAGCATGGACAGCCTTCTCCTCCAGGAATTGTTGCTGTAGCACACTAAAAATGACAAAAGTGGTTGTGTGCCTTCTATTCCCCTTCTTGCATCTGGCCAGTAACTGCATATTATGAATAAGTTTCAAAATGTGACAAGAAATATAAAAAAGGCTCTTACAGTGCTGTAATTACAGAGGTTTGGAAGGAGGCCATTTTCAGATTTTATTTCATTTTACGTGACAGCACCACCGGCACTTTGTTTAAAGCATGCTGACAGTTAAAGGGCTCTTTACAGAGAACCACAAAAACAGCTCAACGTAGAACCTTTAATAGTCATATACATACATTATTCTAGTGAATGTGTAGCCTTTAGTCCTGTTAGTGATAGCTACAATGGTGATACAAGAGCCACTAATGTAAAGGCAGCTGGCACACAAACAGTGTGCTTCTTTTCCCTAGGGTTGACTTTCAAACCAGGGTGAGCTGCCATATGACTGTTATCTCTGTATATTGATATATTTCCAAGCTAACATGGCCAAAGAGATCTAGGGAGAATTTGGCATTGGATAAACCAACATGTGCTGGGGCTGATTTCCAGACCTCACATGAGAATCTCACAGTGTTAAGACGAGGGATTGATTCCAATGCAGAGGACACGATTCATACCGCAATCCCTCAGTGTCTGTATATGGATCTCTGTTCTCTCACCTGTATAATTAAATAAGACTGGCTGGTGTACAGTGATCCCTCTGTGTCTGTAAGCCTTCATGCTTATCTTACGCCTAATGAATGAGTAAATCGGATTGCTTTAGACTAGATCCTTTTATGGTCTCTGCGGTTTTATGATCCTCTCACTTTCATTTTTATGCCGTCTACGTGTGTTGTTTTTGGAATGGGAGAAACGTGATGTGTTTAGACAGGTCTCATGGGTCAAGTTTGAACTGTGGTGTGAACCACCTTATTAATTACAATTAAGAAACCTGACAGGGGTAATTTTCGTATTGGCGCAGGCTACTTTGGCATCACGGCATTGGGCCAAATGACGGAAAGCAATTTGAGATTCTCAGTTTGTGTTGCACTTTGGCCCAGAATCAGCCCTACAACAGCTAGACTGGTCAGAAGTATTGTCTAACCTTTAAAACTATATTCAGTCTCAGAAGTAAAACTGCTAAAAGCCTGTGTCAACAAGAAATGTACTCTTACTTTCATGACAGGATAGTACTGTCCCCTCAGTGCACTCACATGGCTTCTGATTACACAGCATGCCACACATCTTAATGCATCATTTTACAACACATCAATACTAATAAGGGCTTCATTTGTGCTCTCAAACTGTGATGCATCATGCATGCTTTCTGCCTTCAGTGGATAAACTAAGAGAAATGCGTTAACATAGATAGCACCTCGCAGAAGTAGAGGCAGGGTTCGAACTAACGGCTGTGCGGCGCTTATTACCCCACACTGTTCAACAGGCCTGGAAGCTCTGCTGCGACTGCTGATGTTGCAGCTTTTAATTGGCTTGGGGTTCAGTTTTTACTACTGACACTACAAACACACAAGCAGTTATACACATGCACGCACACACTCCAACCACATGTCGGGCACCTGAGGCTCAGCTAAAGGAACTGATGTATAATTAACAATAAATTTAAAATTCCCTAGTGTGTGTAAGCGTAAGAAAGAGAGAGCTGTGTTTCGGGGGGGGGTTGAATTAAGCAGGGTAAAAGCAAAAGGAAACAGAGACGATGGAATGAACATAGAGTTTATAACCAACAACTATAGCTAGGTTTGGTAACTTATATATAAAAGTTGAATATGTGACATTTCCGTGTGCTTATGTGAAGTTTGTGTTGCTGTCTTTTTATGATAGCAGCTTGTCATTAACTCCATTTCTGTCTCAGTTGCCTAAATCCCACGACAACAGTCTAAGTAGAGGTCGTGTCGGTTCATTTTTTTTCTATTCACCCTCGAGTTCTTCTACAGCGGCAGCGGTAGAAAGCAAGTAACGTTGGCTTATGTCAGCAGCGACCGGCTTCCAGCACAACACAGACTCCTGCAAACGACCCGAATCCTCGACATCGAAGTCAACACCAAAGAGACTCGTTAGCTTAGAAATGGAGTTAACTAACGTCAACCAACGACCGACTCCCAACACAAAACAAGAGGCCAACGCAAACTTCACGTAAGCACACAAGTACGCAACAATCTTACGTATTCCATACATTTAGTGCATTACCTCGTAAATATGATTTGTGCTTGAGTCATGTCAGACAGATTTTCATCATCCATCATCTCATGCTGCTTTAAAACATCGTCTCCTACGTCTTTCATTGATTGTGACAGACAATTCGAAGCATCTTTTCCAAATCCAACACACGAGTATTTCCAGCATGTATCAGACCAGCACCAGCTAGCTATTCTATCCAGATTCTCCTTTCTAACTTGTTCAGCCAGGACTAAAAGTGCTTGATTTACACGTTGAATATCACATGTACCCACATTCAAAAGGCATCTCAGAATATCAATATCAAACATCGTTGTTATAAGTATACAAGATTTAAACAGGACATGATGCCAAGAGGCTTTTAAAAGAGCCTAAAAGAATATATTGTTCCAAAGTGCTGCTGAAACACAGCACGTCGTATCGCAGCTCGTCAGATTGGCTGCTTAATCTCAGAGTCTGGCGCTGTAGATACTCCATTTAATGATGAAGCCTTTGAATGACTGTAGGAGTTATCATTGCAAATATTCACTCACTCCTTCAGATACAGTTCCCCCTGATTATTAGTCTCGACAAGAACAGGCCAATGAGATGTGTGACCTGACTAGCTTGAAACAGTCGGCTCAGCAATTCACAAATGAATGATATCAGCAAATGCTCAGTTTACAGTATTATCTACGGTGAAGGCGAACCACGCATGACTGCACACTTTTGATCCAATGTCAGTTCTGTAACATTATATATATATATATATATATATATAAATATGTGCTCCTCCTCCCCCAGTCAATAAATGACATTTTGACCTTAAATTGTGTCTTTTTTCTCTGGCTGTCCGTAATCAATGATAGACTACTGATGGTGTCTTCAGCAGCAGACAACCTCTCAGCACCAATATTACCCGCCACGACAATAAAGAAGAAAATAAGCGTTCGCAATTTCTATGTGTGCCACATAGATGCTTTTGTGTGAGTGTGTCACAGAAGAACAAGTCTTTGCTCAGTCGGAGAGGAAATGTATGACCACCTGGGAAGTATAACACTGTCTCTGTGTGCGTCTGTGTGTGAGTGCAACATCTCCTGTGGTTTGACGCCCCAGGAGGCCTCCAACTCACTCCCGCCTTTTCATGCCTCATCCTGAGCCGCACACGGGAATGACACACACCGACCATTCTTAAGTCTAAAAAAACAACATCCTGGGTGCGTTCCCACACTTCCAGAAAAATCTCACTGGTACTCTGACGTTCAGCAGCTTCTTAAAACAGCTTCAATGAACAGTTGAACGGTGACGCGGGGTCTCACATCAGTTCATATTAATGCCCCTCGTTTATCAATCTATAGCAGAAACCAGTTCAGATCGGGGCGCAGAAATCATCCTAGGTCAGGGTTCAAGTGTATTTCATGACACATTTGTATCTCACCAATCACAGCGTATGAATCTTTTGCTGTTGATAAATGTGGCAGCAGAAAACATTCATTTAAATATCACCGTTATTTACTTTGCCACTGTCCCTTGACTTCATGACATGGAGATGCGTGATACGACCAAGAGGAGAAACTTCTCTGACCTCGAAATAGAAAATATAACCTCCAGATGAAAAGAGGCATCAAAGGGAGTCAGAAGACTGCAGTATGGAAATACAGCATACGCTTAATCAGAATACATCAAAAGACAGTTTTGGGGTTTTTTTTGCGTTCAGGAGTTTTCAGTCACATTGGTAAATGCTGAACTTGTGTGGAAATCACCCAGATTTTTTGTTGTACATTCATTTCATAAATGAGGGCCAGTGTGTGTACTTTGTTTGTAGT
The DNA here is from genome assembly GCA_037367275.1 of Coranthus polyacanthus. Lineage (NCBI taxonomy): Eukaryota > Metazoa > Chordata > Actinopteri > Kurtiformes > Apogonidae > Coranthus > Coranthus polyacanthus. The sequence goes on along the minus strand of JAPQRN010000002.1, from coordinate 25,582,926 downwards.
CTTTTGGTTATGAAGATGGGGATTCTCAACCTTTTGTAACAAAAATTATTTGAGGAAAAAACTGGGCTGTAAATATGTATTAGAACTGTCAGCTGTAATGACCAAAATAAATATTCTACTCATCCCTGCCTGTGATTATGAATCCATATGTAATGTATTCAGGGTTGTTTTCTCACCATTTGTGTCACTTTTTCATTTCAGAAATCAATAATTATGTTTCATTGTGTGAGATATTTGATATTCAATGGTAACTTCATTGAAACTATGCATTTCAGTTTGACACGTTTTATGTGACTTCATGAGCACATTGCAGAAATAAAATAAAAATAACCAGCTTTCCTATTGACTGTGGTTGAGGATTGATGTATCTGGAAGCCAAATCCATTTTACTTTTAACTAAACAGCTAAAGATGTTTTTGCTAGAGGTCATTTTTAACTGAGGGGCAAAGCAAAGCAAAACGCGAGCAGCAGAACATTGTCTGGGACGTTCTGTTTGGAGATTAAATTCATATTAGATGACTCAAGCTTACCCTAAGAAGTACATCCAAAGTCGATGCTGCCATTGTTCCAGTGCAGGCGGTATTGTGTCCTTTATGTAGGTGGATTTGGTGCGCTAGCAGCTGTTTCATTCAGTTAAGTGTGTAGCCAAATATTTTTGTGGCGACCCAGGCTCAGTCTCAACTCATTCAGCGTTGCTCATAGAACAGTGAGTGTCCTGCAGACGTGATACCTGCGACACTTCTCTTTCTCTCTCCTTATCCTCCTCTCTCTCTTCCCTACTTCTATGCTCTCTTCCAGTCCTCTGGAGCTTTGGACCTGGACCTTTTCCCACCTGCTGGATCTTTCTGGATCTCCGAATCCAAATAGTCTTTTTTTTCTTTTGCTTTTTAAGGTTTGTAACTGAGTGAAATGAATATCTAAATGGCAGCCATGATAGAAGCTGGTCTCTAATTGCTAAGGAAAGGAGGTTTGGAGACCAAGCCATCCCAGAATTCCTTGCAACAGCAACATCAGACCACCTGACCATTCATGAAAACAGTCAATGTAACGGTCCAGGGACACGCCCATAGGCAAACTGTGCAAAATTATCAAAGTGAAGTCAACATTGCAGCGTAACCTCTGCTCAGTTTGCATGAGGTAATTTCATTTTGACTAATGAGGAACTAATTCATTCACTAATTGCTGCTTTAATAACGGTAAGGGCTATTAAACTGTATTATCTCTTCAGCAAGACAAGAAACGCAGCCAAATCAGGTTGAGAGTAAGTATATTTGTGGGTTAAAATGTTATAAATGTCACTACATTTTGTTTTTAAATTAACATTGAATGAATTAACATTTTGTTCAAACATTGAAACTGATAGGTACCGTAGTGGATTTGTAGGCCTAACACGTTATGTCTATCTTGCATAACTTGTTTTTCATGCAATCTTACTAATTCTGATCCATGTCGATAAAGAGGAGTGGACAGGAGGGTGAGCGCCAGCGGCTGGTATCTTTATTCCTATCTTTTATTTCAGTTACAACCTTGGTAATGAAGTCGTATGTTTTACTGGGCTGTCCACATTTATAGGCTGCACGAAACAACAGGACACGCAGGGATGTGTTTTGAGTTGCACATCTGAAGGACACCGTTTCACCACGGCTGACCCGCGTAACATCCGTGCAGCCGGACTCCCTCAGCACGCCGGTTGTCTTTTGCCGAGTTGTTATGAATCCCGTACATTTCTTGCTTTCGTTTTCTTGACATCAATGGAAAAAAACATCATGAGGTAAAAGCAAAAGCGGTTAAGAAAAGACGATTCAACCAGAACCCTGGATTTTCAGCCTCTGCTCGTCTCTCTTTCCCTGTTTACATGTTGTTTTCATGTTACATATGTGGTGAGTCATTTTGTTTTTGCACTTTGAGTTTTGCTTATTCATATTTCTGTGCACAACACCTACTGCATGACTGTCCACCTCCTCTGTTGCTCCATTTCTTCCATGTTTAAAGTATTTTAGTGGGGAGTAAGTTTCCTTGATCACACCAGGGCTCTGTGAATTCAGGGTGTGATTTTGGGCTACATAAATAAAAATGTATTTGCACCAGTTAGCTGCTAATGTCTTCCACTGTGTTCACCGTGTCTTCTTTTAATTTGTTGCATTTTGCTCGTTGAACATTGTCAGAATAATTTTCAAACTCGCTGAGGGATGATGCTACACAGCGAAACAAGAACCGACTAGCATCAAAATAGCATCACAATCTGTTTGAGTTTTAGCAGTGACATGGATGAGTAAGTGGAAAACTCAGCCAGATATGTGCGATAACGCAGCATTTCTTATTGAAGTAGAACTCAGAGCGGCCAAGAGTCGACTCCGCTTCTTGCTCTACAATATTATTTTAGTCAGGACCACTTGTGTCAAAATAAAACTCATTTCATCTGAGTTAAGTCGGACACAGCGTGGAAAGGAGGAGCAGGTTTGTATATATACACATTATTGTTTTGTAAAGGTAAAGTGTGTAACAGTTGTCGCTTGTGTTTAAACCGTTCGAACCTTGCTCCTCGTCTCCGCTCAACGAACCAGAGAGAGTGACGGCCGAGCGAGCAGTAGATCGAACGGGAGAGCGAGCGTCGACGGCGAGAAAAAAAGCTGTGAAATAGAAAAATAAAACATCATTTGGGGGATTTTCTCCCCAGTTATGATCTAAAACGGGGGTCACCAACCCATTGGAAATGGCGTTAGCTAACGTCACAGACCCCAACATGAACTTCATGTAAGCACACGA
>JAPQRN010000002.1:25548268-25575905 GCA_037367275.1 Coranthus polyacanthus | reverse complement strand
AGAAGTGGGTCGGAACCGGCTGAAGCAGGGTCTAAAGGATGCATTGTGTCCCCGATAGATGAGGAGCAGTGGCTCGTGGATTTAGCATCCCTCACTGACTTCACTGAATTCAGCGTTGAACCAAATAAAGAAACATTTATTCGACGTGATCAGCTCTGCGAATGCCTGGAAGCGCAAATCACATCGACTGTCAGTCAAACTTCAGTTGAAGGACCTGCATTACACTGAACTCAAGCATCAGGGCAAAGAGGCGGCTCAACAGTGACCATTATTCTGAATGAGATCAAAACAATTGTATTAGTCACAGGGTGGGTTTTCTGCAGCCTGAAAACACAGAGGTGGGAAGAATTCCCGTTTCCTCTCAGACCACTTGAATTACAATATGCTGAAAGGTAATTATGGAATGTTTGCTCATTGACGCCAAAAAAAACGATTAAGTGCTGCAGCTTTAAGGTAATCTTCAGCTACAGTATGAAATGAAATGGTGTGAGTCCACACAGCCTTTAGCCTGTAGCCCATCCATACTGTAGGCTCAGTGCAGTTCAGTGTAAAATTACAAATACTGACATTGAAAACACTGGTGGAGAAAACTAAAGTGGGGAAAAAACTTTAATTTGGAGAAGTAGAAGTTCTAGTGTTCAAGTCAAATAGTTAAGTTCAGTCAAATACTCTTCACTTATGACCAGAAACTTTTTCAGCTGTTTCAACTGTCCGTCCGTAATGTAACAACTAAAAGAAATAAATACAGTGTAGTGTGTCTGAAATCACCAATCAAAAATAAGCAGTCTGACAGTTCTTCAAAGTATACCATATATCATAATACAAGTTTACAAAAGGTAAATAAAGTGACAGTGCAACATTCAAATAAGAAAAATGCTCGTATCACTAGGTTCTAATGTAAGATATTGCTTGCATGGGTGTATGTTTAAGCAATGCTGCACTTACTGCAGAATTGCATTAAGGAAGACTGTCTGACTTTATTTGCACACTCTGGCACTGTGTGGTTTTAGAAAAAATAAATTAAACATGAGACTCAGATGGTAGAGACGTAGTAACGACACAAAGACGAGACATTGTGATGACAGTTTTTCATATAGTTCCCTACTGTTTTCTACTGTCTCCCTACTTTAGGGGATCAGATGGATGGGATACTGGAACTGCTGTAATGCAGGATTTGACCTCCATCATGGCATAAGCTGAGGCAATCCTGCTTTGAGAGGCACCAGCCACTCTCAAATCAAAGTCCTGGCAGATTTGAGAAGCACCGGCTGAAGTGGTTTTTGATGGCGCGCTCTCTTCCTCAGCTCAGCAGCAGAATGTGGATCTCATCCCAGCAGTCAGTGAGGTGACGTCTCAGGCAGCCTCATCTGCTGCCTACTGATCTGTAAACCCTGTCAGCTTGAATCTTGGGTCGACAAAGGTTGCTTCTGCATGAATATGGAATCCCGTTATTCATCCCGATCTCGTGCCAATTTGACTGTGCATTGTTTCCAGCACTGAACTGACTGGCTCATGCTTCGATGGATGATGTGTTTTATATATAAACAGTCACTGTGGCTTACCTTTCTGCACTGATTTCCTCTGTTACCTCCTGAAAAGGTTCAGGGTAGCACAGATGTCCTGAATCATCGCCCACTCATCCATATTCAGTGGGCTAACTGCCAAGGTGAAGATTAAGGCATCTTTCATTTCCACAAACCTTGTTTGCATCATTAGTGTTGAATTTCAATGACTTTTACAGATGTCGTTCCTGGAGCCTCATTTGTTTTTGTGTTGCCTTGAACTGGTCTGAGGCAGCAGTACTTCTATGACATTAGGATTTATTGCACTGACCCATATACAATCTATGGCATATCCTTATACAATATTTGTGCATATGTGCAAAATAATAACAATCCTGTACCCTCCACAAAGTGCCAATTTGTACCCGGGTGGAAATAGCCACACAGCAACTATCTGGCTATTTACGTCCAAGGATGCACACAGAAAATGTGTACAGTAAAATGTAAAGTAAGTCTCAGATGGACCTAGGATGAGGCTTAGATGCCAGAACTGCTTGTTTCGGTTCAGGAACAGATCATGGTTTTGGTTCAAATACACCCTTTCATGACATTACGCACGTGTTAGAAAGCTTTCCCATCAGAAGCCTTTATGTTCAAGTGCAAGTATTACACAATAGTATATAGCGTCTGCCTAATTTTAATTGCAGCCTTGATGTTGTTTGCATTATCAGTTACATTAGCAACTACTTTGTCCTTAAATTCCCACTTACAGACGTCCTTCTGTGAGAAGCTGCCATCACTTGGCAGTTTTTACCATGTCTGTTTTGCAGAGTAATTAGTACCTTTTTTTTTTTTCTTTTCCTTCTGTGCTGGATCAACACAAAAAGGCGATGATGGCCTATTCCTTTTTTTGCTGATAAAACACAGAATAAACACACATTTATCACAATGTGAACTTAATCATGATGTTGTGAGCGAGCAGCTCCAACAATCACACGTTAATTTACTTCATCCTACACCAACCAGTCTAGAAGCACAGTTTTCCTGCCCCCTACTGGTGTAATATGTGCACAGTTTTTTACAGTAAAATGTGGAAAAACAAAACAAAACAGAAGTGTGATTCATTTAGTGGTTTCATACTGGTTCAAAACCAGGTGTTTAACACTAGACCTGCCTATGGGTAGAATCAGTCCATGGCTGTTTTTTGAGTGTTGGCACCTTTGTTTCAGTAAAATATTGCTATTTTTAAAAAAAAGTTCAATATGTAAGATTTGCTCGTGTGCTTACGTGAAGTTTGTGTTGGAGTCTGTGCCATGCAGGGAGCTGGTCATTTATTGATGTTAGCCGACTCCATTTCAAAGCTAACGGTAGCTAGTGTCGTACACTGCTGCTCCTGTGGAGAAGCAGAAGAGCGGTAGTGAAGAGCTTGATAGCAAGCACTAAGATTTTCATGAAAAACTGACCCAAGTCCTTCACATAACATAGAAATCTGTGTAAAGGCTGTTATCAGGCACGTAGGTAACCGAGACAGGCGACAGTAGTTAACATCTACAAATGACTCTAACAAGAAAACATCAAAAGCACATAAACGCGCAGAAATCGTACATATGGGACCTTAAAGCGTTTCATGTAGCGCCCCCTATTGTTAACAATTATAAAGATAAATGTACTTAAACCTAGAAATGACAGAAATCTACCGAAAAAGACAGAAAACATCTTTTTTTTGTTTCAGTCAGTGCTCCAGTCTGTGGGTCAGAAGCCAACACTCACACCACTGATAAACTCCCTCCAGTCTGGCACCACTTAATCTGGCAACCGGTCTGGCTCTCTTCACTGTGTTCTGGTACTATCTCGTCATCCCCTCAGGTGAGACCAGTCAGAGTAATTACACTCATCGGCATCAACCAATAAATCCTGCCTCAGGGTTGAGACCTTTATCTAAACTAGATGTCCCCAGATGAAGGTTCCTGACCCGAAGCCATGTCACAATGAACAGAAAACCTCCACACAAAACCTCCACACAAAACAGCAAACTTGCAAGATTTACAGGTGATTATAAATATTAAGCATCAAATGGAGAAAATACGGCGACCTAGTTGAGGTACTCGAGCTGCAGGCCTCAGCCTCCACACATCATCTACCAAACACATCCTTCATTCGACCAGATTATTTAAGCAGCAAGACGTTTTGCTCTTTAAGCCCCCTCCACCACCCCAGCATCCACTTACAGGCTCTAGAGGGAAGATGCAGTATTTATCAGCGAGCTTGGAGCCCGGAGCTGCTGTAGTAAAGGTTCTCTGACTGAAATTATAATTTTTATTTGAGTTATTAGCAAAAACCTGAATTTCACTCTGAATGGCCACTTGATGCCTACAGCTGTACCTCAGTTAATTTGACTTCATTTTGTGTCTTCTCACAGAAGGAGGGTGCTGGCTTTAAACAGATCTTTTTCGAAGTCTTTGTAGAAAAGTACAGGTGCAAATACAACGAGTGATGAGAGAATTCCATTTAGCTGGGTCTTGGTGGTGTGCATTCTGGCACATCAGTTTGTATTGACAGTAACATCTAGCGCTTTCCCTCATAGCTTGTGTCTTGAGATGTGGATTCAAGTAAAATAAGGATAATAAATAAGGATTGGTGACTCGACTTGGATTCCCTGCTGTGAGACTCGACTCAAGACTTGAAGTCAGACACAAATCAGAATTTGTAGTTACTGCTGCGATGATGTCTTAAGTGCAACAACAGAAGAGAGTTTAACACAGAATAAGATAAGCAGTAAAAGTATTGGGGGAAAAGGTGAGTTATAATAAAACCATGCAGGATTAGGTAAATTTAGCAGTATTTAATGTTGTTGCTTGATGGTACTCTGTGTTTCCCACAATTAGTATAGATGTATTCCAGCCGCTCACCTTTTACATGGTTTTACTGTGTGATGTAGCACACTTTCAGAAGCTTCAATATATATTCCAGACAACTAATAATTCCCTATAACATTAGCAAAGACCGTCCTATTCAGCAAGGCAAACCTTCAATTGACCCTTTACTATGATATTACCAAACATTACGTGCACTTTTGATGTGCGTATGTGCAATCTAACCCACAGTAATGGAAATGATCATAGCTTCCTTTAAATAACAACTTTCATAACCAGATGAAAAGCCCTGTTATTTCATTCCTGTATTGCAAGGAGACATTAAACAAGCTCATTCTAAAGCCCGAAGCGGCCACAGAAGCATCCTGTAACTACTTCTGGATGGGGTTTTATAATTTTATGGTGGGCCGGGCTAACATAGCAAACAAACCACTTTACACATCACAGCTGTATTTAAAGGAGGTACAAGGTACAGACGATCATTGGAACAGCATTAAAGCTCTGCTCTCAATGTCACGACGTCTGTTGAAACTACAAAACTTTCTAAAACGCAATAAAAACTGAAATTTGCTGATTCGTTTGAACCTTTACTTAACTGACGAAAGCACAAAGAAAATATTTTCAGTGTTTTCAACGTCATTGCATGAGAAACCATCATGTTACCATGGTGAACAGACCTACGTGGGCTGAGGACGTTGTTGTCACTTAACACAGTCCACCACTGCATCCAGTCATGCAACCTCAAACTTCATTAAGCTCAACCAAAGACATATTTTTGCTTATCCTTATAATAATAATAATGTATAAGACATATCGATAACCTAATGTTGGTTATGAGGCGACCGTTGCAAGCCGAGTATGTATTATAAATGAATCACACTTTTTACTGAAGCAGTAAAAAAATGCATGGGCTTCCAAAACAGAAACCATCTGTATCACTTATTCGGGCCCTGTTATCAGTGAAAGCAGGTGTTGTTCTCAGCTTCCTGCGAACGCCGATAAGCTTTGTGCTATTGATTAGCAATGAGCTACTGCGTCCCAGTCTGATTTCTATCTGAAAAAGACCGTTACAATGACGTATACCTTTAATTGCAGGATTTGTTGAACAAAAAAGAATGCTGCATAGAAACAAAAATTTGTCTTCAATAACTTGACACTGAAAAGCAAATGCAAACACTGTGTACGTCCAAATACCACAGCTTTGTGGACATTCTTGATAATTATGCCCAGTACTATGACATAGTTAATGAGACAGCATCGAGTACTGATTCAGGAATAACAATGTTTTTCTGTTACCTTTTTAACAGTAGGCTTTTTATTTTTCCAAATTCCAAATACAAGATTTAAATAGACTGAGGAGAGATTAATCTAAACATAATGATTCATTTATGGTTATTTCAGTAACTTATGCTGCGTGATTTCAGTCACACATTTTTAAAGGTCAGGAAAAGAATGGTATTACTTTCCTTTCAACATTTTCTGTGTGTAGTTTTTTTTACATAAAAAATATTACATTACATAGAAAGAGAGAACAATTGTAATAAGCTACAGCATATAATATGTTTCAGTTTCTAAATTTAATTATCTTAAATGTAGCACATTACATACTGGAGTGTTATTCCTGTGCCTGAAAATGAGCACAATTTGCACAAGTAGGCTGTTTGTTCTGCTGCTGCCAACATTAGCTTCTTCTTTCAGCAAAACAGCAGAACGTTAGCAACTAGCTGACAAAAAAAGTTAACAAGCAGCAGCTAAAACTCCAATTAAAAGTTAGTTCAAGTTTGTAGGAATCAAAAAAAAAAGGCCAAGGGAGGGTGGTTACTGAACATTCAGAGAACACAAACTGAAAGTATTTCTAGTGCTACTGTGTTTGCTAGATTCGGAAGTAGACAGTTGTTAGTGAACACAGAAATGAAATGAATATGTGAGGGAAGTGTCAGTGCCTTGTTGTGTTGGAGTTGGTCTGTTATTGATCAAAAATCAGCTTCAAGCAAATATCCAGGCTTTTAAATTTGACCAAATTTGTAGTTGTTGTAAATGAGAAGATGCTGAGGCTAAAGGTCCCAATAAATAAAGCTTTATTTTCTACTACTATCCATTTCTTTCTTTCTTTAATCCAAGGGTTACAGGCTTACGTGACTCAAATCAACACCGTTACAGCCTGTGACTGAATGTAGGTCCAACTCTGCTTAGTAAAACAACGTCGTTTTCTGTTGTTTTTCAGTTTGAAGCTTTGCCCTTTTGTCTGTGAGCTGCAGTTTGTCATTAAAGAAAAGTACTAAGAACAAAAGACCAATCTAGTAAAACTGTTGGTAAGCATTTTGTCTCTGTTTCTAGATCTACATGTGCATTATGAGAAAAAGTATCCAGATTTTTCTACTATAAAACTTAATTTAACTGTCCATGCGTGAGGACACCATGCAAAAAAAAAAGAGCAAAAAGGGCTATAAAGCCACAGCTGACAATAGGGAATATCATGTCTTTATGAATATCATGGTCAGTCGGGAGGCCTCCGGTGGTTTCACATGGACTGACCGCCATGACAACGTAACCCACGTGGAGTTTGACTTGTCGAAAAATGCTGATACTATTCATGAAAGGGTTAACAATGCAGTCACATAAGATGATGTGAAGGATAAGAGAGATACGAACTAAAAGAGGGAAGTAAAATGAAGAGGGAAAGAACATGTGTCTAAGTATGTCAGTCCGGCGTCTAGAGAGCTCCTCGTGTAGTTTTCCTCTTGTTATGCAACAGCAGCGCCAACACTACACACTTAGCAATTCAATTTTCAAAGGATGCAGTGCAGCGCAGGAGGCCTGGGTGACTCGACTGTCATCCTCTCATTAATACATGAGTGTGTTTGTGTGTATAATCCGCCTCGCGTGTGCTCCGCTGAGTGCACTGTTTTGCATCCCTAAACAAAGTTCTTCCATTAAAGCACTTTGTACAAGCTGACATTCAGACAAACATGTCACCTGAGCCCTGCGTGCCGCCGCTGATGCCTCTGTCTGGGACTCATCTTCATCATCGTCATCTCTGTCTCTAGAAAGACTTTCAGAGGACACGTCACATAGCAGTCCATCACCAGAGATGCTTAGCTGCTGGGCCGTGCAGCTGTGTGAGTCTAATATGATTTAGTTATTAGGACATGACAGAGGGCTAAAGTTGCCTTGTGCATCTTTATTTTACTTAGTGTCTTCCATCTAGTTTGCAGGCAATATATTAAAAATACTACGGGGCAAGAATCTGACCTGCTTAGCTGTTTGGAATGAGTTCAGCTACACTGGAACTTGCAGGGCTTTGAGATCAGTTGCATGCTGAGTTGAACCTAATTGCTGTGAAAAAAATGAACAGAGGTTCAGCTGGTCCACAGCCAAAGTGCATTTCAGCAGGTTTTATGATGAAGTTACCTTATGCCACACAGGTTTTTAAGGCCAAAGCCCAGAAGGGAAGGGGGGGGGGAGAAAACTCTGAACTAAAGTTTCAAATCCAAACATACAAATAGGTTTTAGTTGAATAACTAGACCAGACAAAAACATTTTTCATACAAGACGCAGCTATTATTTGGAAATTCAGTATTATAATGTGGCAGCAAATATCTAAGATATGTTGTAGGGATGCAGTGATGTATGGGCTGATATTCACCTTTTTGACTGTCATCGGCCTTTCAACAAATAAGATGATATGTACAGATGGCAGTAGCCGATGCACTCCATTCAGTTCTGTTTCAGTGGTGTTTAGTCCAGTTCATTACACTACTACAGTGAATAGTTGCTCAAGTGTGTTGCCTGAATGTTGTGTGCTGAACCGTGCGGACACTAAATGATTAAGTTCAACTGTGAGTTTCGCATGCTGTTAGTTTTAAGTTGAGTGTTTTAACTTGCTTTTGTTGCTTGGGTTTGTTTAGTTGCAAGATTTTACTTTGGAATGTTTTTGTTTTGTTTTACTTCCTGCCTTGAGGTTTCCTTCTCCGCTGCAGCAGACATGCAGCCACGGACTGAGAAGGTGGAGCTAATTAAAAATAATGAGCTGATTGTGTCTCATCCATACAAGTCTGCAGATATCCGGAGCCTTCATAATATCATTTCATATCGGTACAGATTTTTTTTTTGTACCCAAGACTCCCTGAGGAGCTGTATCAACACTGTTTAAATTAACCTTGGTGAAATACAGTAAAATGAGTTTATATTTTATTCAATCATAAATAATAATGATTCATTAGTGTCAAGACACAGCCAATTTGTCTGAGCGCATCCACTCTCAACAGAAATCTAAGGAATAAACTGGGTCAATGCCATTTTTAACAAATCAAGAAATAACTCTTCATCACCTTCAAACTGGCTCATTTACAGTATTTTGTTGCTAAAGTGACTGAGCTAAGAAATTCAATTTCCTCCTGCTAAAGAAACAGTAAAGCGTGAAATTTGATATAGATTGTTATATTACTGTGTTGGAATGGAAACAGATGGGGTTACTATGTTATATTATGAGCATAAAAAATATACTTAACATATAAGTATGTAAGTATATAATCGTGTGACTCCAAAAGACACTCATATTAGTTTCAGATGAGTAACCACAGGTGACTTTAATGAGTCTGTAGGTGTCAACAACCCCATGAGACGTGAAAGAACCTAAAGGAAGTCCTGAACATTTTAGATACAAGCGTACAACTTTGTAAAGACAAATGTCCACCTTAAATTCCCTACTGTATTTCATCCTGTGATAACATTAGTCTTGTGCAAATAAGTATCTCAGTGGTTTGGGGTGATTTGCAGTGTTCGTTATAGAGGCTGCGTCGGTAATTATGAATGAAAGTTTCGACAGAATTTTTGGTGTAAAAAATGCCGACTCATTGAGAGAAAGTATTACCTGTCCTGGTTCAAATAGGGCTTAATCTTTTAACATCCACGCTTTTCATGGAACCCTAGTGTCAGGACTAGGCTTATAACAGATGTTTTATACTTAATTTGAAAGGGAACATCTTCTAGTTTCTGTGTTTAACGTGACTGAAACTCGGCCTTAACGACAGCAGTTTAAACATGGCTCAAATGTAACCCCCAAACCTAACGTTAAAGTAATGCTTTTAAGAACAGAGCTGAAAGTCATGTCCGAGTCTGTCTGTCAGAGTTTCAGCCTACCTTGTGAGTCCGCTCCTGTACCTTTCCAACCTGGTGGAGCTGCTGCTGTTGAAAAAGATTCTGCTGATCCATGTCCCATTTGTGGATAATAGAAAGGCTCAGTGGCTTCGCGGTGCAGTCACCCTTCTTGGACTTGGGGAACGCGACCTTGTAGACGGCTTGTCCTGCAGATATCGTTGCTTGTTTGCAGTCACACTTTCATTGTAATGCTTGACCGCTCGGTACAACCTACAATAATAGAATGGCCTCCAGGTACCTCCAGGTAATTCCTCACATTTCTCCTGAGGGTGTCATACTGGGAAATCTGGAGCTGACTTTGCATATCTGTGAATACAGTGAAAGTTGTAGAAAAGGTCCACTGGTTGCATTGTCATTTGTTGAGAATGGTAATAGAATTATCTTTGTTTTCCAGTTGGAAGGATACACCAGTGAAATATGTGGCTGCTGATAATCTGAAGATTGCCGCTGGGGGTACTTCAAACAATGGGCTGCCTCTCCCATTGTCTGGAATAATTACAGTTTTGGCAAAGCTAAGTGAATGCCACACAAGGACCCATTCGACACCACTGGACACTTTCTCTTTCACGCAGGACAGATGTCAAACAGCTCTCTGAGGCGGCTTTTAAAAACAATGTACTTCATGTCAGCGTTTGTGGACCTTGGCTCAAACCTAACGTAAGAAAACAATAAGAGCAATACATTTTTGCTTTAGCTTTCCATCATTTTCCATCATGTAGCCAAAATATGAAACTTGAATCAGATTCAGAAACAACAGGGTTATACTATAAGTCAAGAGGCCAACCCCTCCAACTCAAGACATGGTCTCTGAATCTGGATCAGTCTAAGTGAAGATGTGTTTCAAAACAGCACTCCCATAATTGTTTTCGAAGGCTGTTTGATGGCCTGAGTGTTTAATCCTTTCATGTTTCAACTTAGTCAACTTATTAAACATCTCTCATTTCTATATTTTGGGTAAGTAAGACGTCACAGTTTCCATTTGGACACTTTCCAACAAGATGCAATGATGGATTTAGTTTTGTGTGACCTAATCTAATCCTACTAATGAAGCAATCCTCTCTCATACTTTTCCCCAATGTCCTTTGCGCTCCAACTTATTTGCTGGAATGGTACAGAAGTCTTCATTTCAAATTTCCATCACAGAACATCTGCCAGTGTCTTGATTTTGTGCCAAATAAATGATTTTGTTTCTGTTTTACTTATTGGCATTGGAACTGAAACTCCTTCATGAGCTGGTATCCACAAAAACTAATGACTCTATATGCTAATTTCAGTACTTCATAAAGAATATCTTGCCTGCATTTTGAAGATTATGTGTAAGACTATTCAAGGATACATTGGAGTCTGAGCAAATCAGAACTGGCCACACGCGAAGCCAACGTTTGCCTCGCGTTACTCGAGTGACTACGGCCGCTGGAGTATTTTGTACGACGCGAATATTCACCTTTAACAACCAGTGGGCGCTAACGCTACAGTAGATGACACTAGTGCTAACTTGATTCATAGCAAAGTACAACCGTTAGCTTAATCAAGTAACAGATGCATATTTTCAGGACTCGTACATCGTCTTACGGTTTCACTCACTTTTCTCCAGGCCTCTCCTTTTTTATCTCGTCACAGAAGTTGAATCACTGAGCTCCAGGTGAACACAAGCGGCGTCGATAATCCCGATGGCTGAGGGTGCGGCGTCGTGGCAGTTGGCAGGTTTAGTAGCAAACCAAATGACCATTCGCTAAAATCTGCTTGTTCTGTCAGTTACGGAGACAACAGGACAATTCTGTATATTGTCCCGTTGTGTTTACAGTTCAACTTTCACATACTTTTATTTACCGTTATGTTAGATTAGAGATTGAGCGAGGGAAGTAGGTTGCTGGGTTGATGACGTGTTGCTTGCAGATTGGTGAATGCACGGAGAGGAAAATGAACTACATGCTATTAAATGACTTTCTAGTTGTACCTGCTTACATAAATAGATACTATATATCATTTATCATAATGGAGAACAGAAGAGGATTAATTACACTATCCTGAGGGATCCATTCTCATTTACATACCTCACTGAAAACAAATTCCAACATAAACCTGAACAGACAAACCAAATAAAAACTTCATAATCCAATTATATACCTCCAGCACCCATATTAGTCCTGCCTTCCACATCCTGTTGTAAACCTTTTCTACATAAGAGAAAACACTTTCTACATATTCTTGATTTGCTTGGGGTTTCCTGATGCCAGACTCCAGACAAATCTAAAGCACTGTATCCTCTTCTAAAACCAGTCTTTCCTTTGACCTTACATTTATATGTCAAATCTATAGGCCTCTAATTAACTGGGCTGGCAGGGTGTTTCTGAGTTTTTAAAAAAAATTTTGTGGACAGTGACAGGCTCTTTCCACACTACTGGATGTTCTCTTTGATCCCAGACCTCATTATACATCTCCAATAGCCTTCCCAATGCAAAAATTCACTTCATTGAGATAACATTATATAACCATTTCCAGGAGCAGTTGTACTTTTATTTAGAGCCCTTCTCAACTCAGGAATGGAAAAAAATGTGCATCTAAATCACTCTGAAAAACAATGTTTTTCTCATATGTTTTTGACACGGTGATTGTCCATGTCGGACACGTTCTCACTTCACCGGAAATATTCTGTGTGATTTATGAAAGCTTTGTTGTTGCATTAATATTAACACTACATGCATTTGAACGTGTCCATAATATCAGCAAAAGAATGGAAAGCAATACACGCAGGCAAGAGTACAAATGAAAATAGGTGCCAGATGAAATTAGATGTGGATCCATCATCTTTGATTTTTATTCCGAAGACATTGCAGTTGGTGATTCTTTTATTTGTCACTTGAGTGTAGTTACTGTAGCCAAAATCCTCATCTTTGCTGTATAATGGCCTGAAAATAAGTGCTTTCATTACCTTACAACAGTCTTTCCCAAACCTTTTCAGTTCGAGATTCAAATAATCAATTGTATGTGTCCCCAAGAACCAAATTTACAGAATATACCTCATGAATTGCAACGATTACATTTTTACCGACTCTTCCATCGTCAAAACGTTGTTGAATTAAATGCAATTTGGTGGAAGGTCAGAACATCATTGGATAGAAAGGTAACATCAACAACAAACATTAGCAACAACACGCCCACACCAAGTAACAAACACAAGAAACAAACAATTCAAATACTGACGTTCACAAACAAGACTGATTTACCTGCTGCCAAAATACTGTCTCAAAGTCTCCTTTTCACATCATTTTGTCTCATTACTTTTTCTTTACAACTGAAGCCTCTCCTCTGCATTTCACCACTCTTCCACAGAGCACTCTTCTTCGATTTGAATGAATGTTTAATGTTGAGGTGCATTACCTTCACCTACTATGTTTGAGTGTGGACCTAAGTTATTACACCTTAACCAAAAAAAGTCCCAAACTGAGTCGATACAATAAAAGGGCCTTTCACATTTTTCGTGGCCACCGTAGGCGAGGGGTGTTCAGTCGGTCGCATTGTACAACTCAACCACTAGATGTCACTAAAGACACATTTTATCAAAGTTCTTGGCTAACGTTTCTTTTCCATATTATCAAATGCGAGTATCCTCCATTTTCCAACACTTGTACATTTATTTTCTGTCTGATTTCCTCTCATCTTTTTAATCATCCTCCACACTTTATCTAATGGCCTTGTTCTCCAGTTGAAAACTGCTTGCCGTCTGGCCTTTTCACCCTCACAAAAAAAAAACTAAATCCAATCTTGTGGAATTTCAGAGCACTTGCTTTCAACAAGCCACTAACAGACACTTGACTTTATTATATATCTCTGGCAATTCAGAGGCTTTGACAGCATTTAATGCCTTATGGTGAAAAACTTACACTTGAAGAAGTTTGCATTTCAGCGTCACTCAAATACCTTACATCAGAGTGAGTACACAAGTATTGTTTCTTATGCACATGTGCTCACATTAGGCACCTTTGGCTTTCATTTCCAGGGTGCCTTGATGTGAAAGCAACAGGCAGCGTTGTTGACATGCCCCACACTGTTCTAGAATCCTCTGTGTACTCGGTTCGAGGTCAAAACAGTTAAGCAGCGCCTCTTAGCTCTTGCACTCAATCTCCTGGCAGAACACAGGGGAAATTGATTGCCCGTGCAGTCATTTGTCTGACATATAGCATATAACAGTACAGAGTCTGCTTCAAACGCTGAAAATGTGACTGTAATAAATATTTTAACATTGAGCCGAACAGCCAGCTCAGGATTAACCACATACGTAAGAGCTTTTAAATTATATATGGATGTGAGAGAAGCAGGTGATGATGCTTCACACGCAACATGATGATGAATCCAGCGTCTGACCTTTGTTCCAAACCTCACATCCTGCACAATGTAATTAAGGCACAATTCTGCATAACATTCATTGCCTAAGTAGAGATCACATATTCTGTTGCACCATAGTGTTTTACAGAGGGAGATGTCTGCTGCAAAGACGGCTAATTACAGTATCTTGTGTCAGCATTCACTGAATGTGTATAACAGCTGCCATGATGTTTTGCCTGTGTGCCATAATAGCTCCTGCTGTTACTAATGGAGATGAGAGTGTCAACAGGCTTTAGCCCACAGATGCTGATGATTATTGTTCTCCGGTAGCCGCTGTATCTACACATACACACACAGTTTACTACATTCATATACACTGGCACAAGAAAAGAGATGAATGAAGTGTGAGAATGACTTAATATGAGCGAGAATATTTGCGTCTGTCCAGCGGTCTCCAACGGTATGAAATTTTACCACGCGGTACAGTACAGTATCTATCAAAATACCATGGTATACGGTATTTTTTAAAATTCCCTTTTAATTAAACACATGGAACTCTTTTACCACGGGGTCGTGTGGGGAAGACACTTGTGTGCAACGCTACATACAGGATTGTAATACCTCCGCGTGGAGCGAGAGGAAATCCTACCGACTTTTGTAAACATCCGTTTTGAAAAGCACAGCAGTGATCAGAGTCTCGTCAGGCTAACGTCCCTCAGTAACGAGGACGACCAGCAGCAGAAGATCCACAGCTCTGAGCAGCCGTTCCGCGACGTCCACTTAAGTTTCTTCCTACAGCGGTCTCAATTCTCCTCCCTATCGTCTTGAGACGATAGCAACAGTTAGCTTAGCCTAGCTCCACTAGCTCTTTTCACTGTAAGATGCTCTTCGACAGCAATAAACTGAAACGCTCACATGTCGGAGTGCATTATGCAGTAACAGTCCAGAGTCCCACATAAGAGTAAAATAAACAGGAAAACACAGCATACCGTCGCTGACATTAGTTATGCCCATGAATGCTCTGCGTCTCACCCTCTGACCTTCTCATGTGACGACCGAGAGGTCAACGGACGCTAAACTTCAAGCTCAGTAAAGGTTTAAAGCAAACAAGATTGTTACAGGCTTTGGGCGTCTGATAGAATGTAGCGATATAGCATAGATATATATCTATATAGATATAGAGACGAGGTAATGAGATCAGTGACAAGAATGTACAATCGCAGATGAATATTCACACTCGTCACAAACTGAACAGGGTTTTTACACCGCTGCATACCTGTAAGTCCCTATGTGCCACACAGCAATATAAAACCAATCAGATTAGCAGAAGGGACAGAAGGAAATAATACTTGAGCCCATTTCATAATTTCCTTGTTATTTACAGGACATTTAAGTTGTCTACAGGCCTCATACCCTGTTTGTTCTGTTATATCTGTTTATCTACTAAAGGAAAGTCTTATAAGAGTGAAATCACTGTTTGTCACTATTTCCGAGTTCGCTTAGCTCTGACTGTCGTGCAATAAAAGGACCGACTTGCTAACAGGCACAGCCGTCTCCCCTTAATACTGCACATATTTTCCTTCTGAGGAATCCCATTATCCCCTTTTGCCCCAAAGGAGGAAAAGTTAAATACAGTAGTGAAGGTTTCTAAATAAAACCCCCCGAGCCGCTGAGGAATGCAGTAGAGGGAACTGAAGGGAAATGGTGAAAATAGAAATTTCAAACATTTTATCGCTATCAGGCAAGATGATACGTTCAATGTGCTCTTTACTGCTCTAGTAATTCCACCGAGGGAAATGGCAGACGTGCAGAGTCACGGAGCAGTGTGGCATTCTTATGAACGCGATTTCTTCATGTTTACTGATCCGGATCCATGTGTGCTGAATAAAACATGTTCGGGAGCAGGAAAGTGTCTCCAAGGGAGTGCACACAGGTACAAAGGGAAAAGACAATCTTGTACATATCTTTAGTGCTTTCTGGATTGTTCCTCCAAGGAAAGAAAGAAATGTTCAGGAGTTTGCGCCTCGTGGCTAACGTGACTTAGAAGCTCATCAGAGTCTGTGTTAAGACGTGTCTGACAGACTCGTTTCATCCATCGTATATTTGTGGGCGTTTCATCATAATCTTGCATGTTTTAGCTTCTTCTTTGTCTTTGTTTCACCATCTGTATGTCGAGGTCTTCATTTAAAGATCTCAGTTGAGTCCTTTATGAGCTTTCATTGAAGACCTCACTATTATGCCTGACACTCGAGATATTTCTTAAGCAAATTTTGCTCAAGAAATATCTCCCTTTCCTCTCCCTTTTGTTATTATTTATTATTGTTATTTTCCCTTATTATTACTGTCTAGGGGGTGGGAGACTACTTTAAAATACACTGTCAGGTACAACAGTTATACTGGTCGAATCCTACAGTATTGTTGTCTGAAGAAACTTACAAAAAAATCCTAGTGTCAGTTTTATAGACTAGTTTCCTACTTTTTTTTTTCTTGTAATGGCTGCTTGATTATAAATGAACATAAAATATTCAAGTCAACATTAAACCACCACAGAAGTGTTAAAGGTCCCACTTTTCATCAGCAGATGTTCTGATTGGCTGCTCTCACATCCCTTAGCAACCGTTAGCAACAACAGAATTCTCAACAGTTATCAGTTATTAATGTGTTGAACATCATCCAAAAAGACTGAAGATGAGTCAAAATAAGTCTCCAAAAGTAAAATCCATCCACTGGTCTGGAACATTTCTCTCCTTTGGAGGCTGTGCAGTAGTTTTGATTCACTGAAGCAGGAATAATACACTTCATAGGTAGTTTTACCAACATGGTCGGTGTTCTGTTGCTCGTAACCGATGGGGGCGGGGCTAACACATTTGAACCTGTGAATGTGTTGATTATGAAGAAGTGTTAACAGTTATTTCCCGTAATTCTGTGGACAAAAAAGATATAGTCCTTCAGACAGGAACAGAAGAAAAAAAACAAAAAACGGTAGCTTACGGTAACCCTAATTCACGTTTGACATAATTCTGACTACTATAGGAAGTATGATTAAAGCAGGCCATTTCCATTGGAATTCATCCATTTCCATTGGAATTAATCAAAAATGGTCAAAAAATTTTTCTTCCTCATGTCTACTGCCTGCTGATTCTTTATCCTCACCAGAGTCCATTCTTATTCAGCTTATTTTTATGTATTAATGTGCGCCTCTTTGATGTTTTTATTCATCTGCATCACTCTGAAATATGACTCACTCGAACCAGTGCTGTCCTTGTACATCAGAGAGGAAGGACGGAGACGGAGTGGAGGTAAAAGTAGTGTCACACAAAGGGTGCGGCGGCATTATTACAAGTGAGAGCTAAGACGGGGGGGAAAAAAAGAAAAGAGGCTAAATAAGAAGGAAGGCAGAAGGAGGTACGTATAGGTTCACCGCGACAACCTGCAGAATTACAACCAGCTAATTGGGTTTGTGGTGGAGAAGGGGGTTTGTCTAAGTCAGTGAGAGATTTAGAGTAACAGCACTATTAGTCAATCCAGGTAATTTGCCGATGTTCTCTTCAAACGTATTATCTCATAAAATCCAACTAAATCTGCCATCTCATATGTGTTTCAGATTAAATAGTAAATGTGATGAGCACATTAAAGTAAGACATTAAAGTAAGGGAACTGGATGCACAGATCTACTATGGATTTTATTACAATCGCACGTCTTTCACGTCACGCATCATAATGTGTTTTTTTTCCAGGGCATCACTTCTCCACTTCGCCCAATCATTTAATAGAAGTCATGCCACTCAGGAAAATGTGACTTTTTTTTTTAACAAAGATAATCATGTCTTTATATGAGGAAAAATACATAATGAGTATTTTTGTCTTGCGGATCTGATCTGAAAAATAGTCTGACGTAATTTGTTTTTCTTTGTTTTCCTTTTTGTTTCGCAATGAAGCTTATGGTCAGTAATAGGTCTCCAACCTTACACAGTGAAAATAATTTGTGCCTCACAATATGAGGAACCTCTGTTATGTGTGATAACACTATTAACTAAGTAACCTTGCAGTTGCTGCCAAATTTACATCATTTAATCTGAGAGTAGCCGACAGCGAGGTGGGGCTCCATCTGAGTGATGCTGAGTGGAACTGCATGGTGCTTGTAAGCAAAACAATTTTTTCCATTCACTTCAATTTTGCGTGATGTTTTTATCCTGCGTGTTCACGTCTCAATGACTATGAAAATCCAGTTTATCGGTCAGCACTATTACTAGGCAGAAGAGCTGTGGGTTTATCTCACAAGTGGACACCACTCTTCACACTTATAATCCACACTGTCTTAAGTAAACCTATCCTGTTGTCTAGTTTGTCAATTTTCTTTTGCTGCAGTAATGGTATTACTTTCCCTTCTAGAGGTATTAAAAGGGTCTCAAAAGTCATTAAATCTGTACTTGAAAAATGTGCAGATACCCTGGGCTCAGTTAATAGCACCAGCTGTCAATGAGATATTTCCCATGATCCAATGTGACATTGAGATGTGGTTAAATTTGGAACAATAAACACAACAGACCTTAAGCTGTAACCCAGCTCTTATTGTATTTGTTTTCCTATGTAATTTGTACATTACATTTCACACTTTTAAGGTGCAGCTTCATGATGTGCTTTTAACTGTGATGGATGGCGAAGAGCAGGCAGCGACCGCTGCGCCTTACTTCCTCCTTCCTTCCTGATACAGAGAACATGCAGAGGAAGACGAAATAGAGACTGAATCCTTCGCTCTACTACATTACAATGTTAATTAACAGCAGATAAGCAGTCTGATAGAACCCGTTGTGTCTGATTATACATGGTAATAGCCTTCATTCCTGTGGTGCTCAAAACGAAAATAAAAAAAAACTAATTTATATTTTTAGACAGTTTTCTGAGTCTGGGAAATTGATTTATCATTTCAGAAAAAGCCATGGAAATGTAAAGGGATTGCCTCCCACCCACAAAGCGTTTTGCTGTGGAGAATGGGGATGAATGGGAAGCAAAAAAAAGCTGCTGTTAGGGACTCTGGACAAAGCAAATGACAGAAAACAAAAGACAAGAGACTTAATGCTTTTGACTTGAAGGCTGCTGTACTACATAATCGTATTGTGCTTCAGAGGCTGATTGGCTGTGTTGTATGCCATTGGAAATCACTGAAAGAATACTATATTGTCTGTCACTGAAGTCACTACACGAAACCTACAGATTGGCTTGATTCATTTGCTGATCTGAAATGACAGATAACTGAAAGATCTACTGGAAAAGGAACTGCCATTGAATTTTGCCCAAATATTCACGGATCCCAGAGGATGAATCCTAAAAGGTTCGTTGTCCTTTTCATTGATTTACCTTTGCAAGCATTTGGTCATAATCTCATGACATGTTGTAAAAACTGTCTAATTTATAAAAGACCAGCACAAATTGCCACTCACAGTTCAGGATCAGGTGGATCTAGGGCTTATCTCAGACCTTCAGCTATTTAAAAATAAAAATGTCTTTACAGCGATTTACTACAAACACTTCACCTAACAAACCTGGAGTCTTAGTGTAACAGCTGCACAACATTAATGACCATCAGATCCTAGCTGATGAATGCACACAGACTCTTTCTCAGTATGAAGATGCAGTGATGGTTTCAGCTGCTGCCAGCTACGAGTACAACGCAGAACATCAGTGTTAATGTTTTTGCCTAATCCTGGATACGTTCATTAACACCTGAACAGCATTATATTAAGGTACAGACATTGTTTCAGACCTGCCTGAGTCACATTCATAGCTGGAGCCTCTTTTGACATTTCAGTAGACAGTGTTAGAGACGACCTAAAAATGGCAGATGCAAAACAAGGGCAACTTGAACTCAGGTGATAAACTTTAGGGGCACAAAAATTGTGAATATGTTCTTAAAACGGAGCAGATTTCAGGCAAAAATGTAATGCAGTTCATGGTACTATTAGTGGACGCAGTCCGTTCTTTGTGGATTTCTTTAGTTTTCTTTAAAATAGATTCTCAAGAACAAGTTCATGTAAACTAGGATAAAACAACCTGAAAGTGAGTTTTCTAAAGGGCCAGTTACATGAGCCACAAACATGATTAGCTTAGTTTCAAGTGCTTATTGAACAATATTAATATGTTGAACCCTTATTATTTTTTCAAATATGTAGTTTTTCTCATTCAGCTTCTTTTTGGCTCATGTTGCTTTTTTATTCATGTCCCTACTAAACATCTAAAAATCTATAATGGCAATAATGAAGTTCAGGTGAACATTGTGTATTTCATTACCATATAATATATTAGGAAAATAAAACATGTAAACGCTGCAAGAGAGGACCATTTTAAAATTCTGAAACACTTCCCTGTGGTCGAGCATCAATGGATTGTAGTGAATGGAAAACCAACAGTAGTTATTTAAAGGCAAAAGGCATAGTCACAGAAAGAAAATGACACGATATGGAAAAGAACTGTGCAGCATAATGAGTGACTCACCCACAAATGTCCCAACCATGTCAATCCATTGGCTTTTGCCGCTTCTTTGAACTAGGAATGAGTTCTTCCTTACTCACTTGTGTGATGAGTTGGAGTGATATGAATCATATTTGGTCTAAAAAGTGTGTGTGCGTATGATTAGACTGAGGTGGAGGGCAAAGGTGCTTTACCTCAGACAAAAGACCAGGATATGTAAACACATAACTGGGTCATTCAGCGAGAACAGCCATACATGCAGTCACCCTTCATCCGACAAGGGTTTTTAGAACAAACAGCCTTGCCTCATCTATGTTGCTACAACAAAAAAAAAATCATCATAATTTAGTCCTTGTAGACAATATTCAGAGCTCAGTTCACAGGTGTATTTCTCTCGGTCACAGAAATGAAGACAATTATTATAATACTGTTCTACCGCAGCCTTTATACATATACAGTCACATTCTGGCTAAAAAGAGTCTGACGAGAACAAATTGACAAAGGGACACTTATCCCCTCCAGCATAGCAAAAAGAATAATTTCAAAGAGCGGAGAGAAAATTTCCATAGCTGTCACAGCCCATCACCGAGCGTCACAGTCAAAAATGACAAGAATTTGAAATTGGAGATGTCAGGGAAGCAGGCAGTCAGCCAAGAGTTATCCTACAGGACATGAACACACAAAGCAGTGGGCAATCAATGGCCTGCCCATCGGAGTAAAGTGTGCACAAGTGTTGCGTGGAAATCTGGGGCATCTTCATCAGAGCCAGAAAAAAAAACGCAATGTGATTAACTAAATATCTAAACATAAACTTGATCATTAAAGAACAGAAATTGAGGTCAATTTTACGGTATCACGGGGGAGCGGGTGCCCTCTTTCCTTGATTGGCTGATGATACTTCCGAACAGTTCAGCAGTGAATCCCAGCATTCCATAATTTCATCCTCGAGCCAATTTTCTGCCATCTTCCAAGAATTTCAGTCAGTGGAACGGCTGTATGCTCCCTCCCATCCTGGTGAGGCGCAGGACCAACCTTACTCACAGCTGATAACGAGAGCATGTGTCAGGAGTGTAATTGAAGGGATATTAACATCTAGTCCTACAGAATAATAAATGAGCAAAACAATCAGGGGTGCTAGTGAGACACGGATCAGCGCTGACGGCATCCGAATCGTCCACCTGCCACCCACCTGAACAAATTATTTCAAGGTGTCTGTTCTCCCTGATCTCGTCTCAGGACTCCTGTGTTTTGACAGGTGTAGCGCCTGCAAGGCTTCGGAAGCTGACACTAGAAGAGATTATTCGCTCAGGCCTCGCCTCCCTGCATCGCAGAGTGGAGTCGATATAGCTATTTTGATTCACCTTATCGATAACTCCTGTGTGGTCTGGTCTTAAATAAAGAAATAACCTGAGTGCGAAGGTCTGTTCAGAACATAAAGGGCATAACTTACCACATGTTTGTCCTTCAGGCACGCATCAGGTATTATAGGTAGTCCATATATTGTCTCAACAACTTTTCACGATCATAATGGCAGTTATATAACTGCGATCTGCACGTCACTAAGGGGTACAGTGTGGAATGAAATCATCTTTTTTCTAACGTAGCCCTGATTAATGTCTCCGTTAGGGTTGGGTATCGTTAAAATGTTAGCAATTCCGGTTCTTATCAATTTACTAAATGTATACAGTAAAAATGTATGATCCAATGAGGAATTTGTATTTAACAATTCTTGTCTTGTAGGGTTAGTGTTTAGTAAATTTTCATGCATGCATTTTCATTTTCAAACTCAAGAAGCATGTTTGCTGTACATAACTGGTATTCATGTGTGTTACGCATATTAAAGGCTGCCCAAGAATTATATTTGGTGACTCATTTTTGCATTTGGTTTTCATCTGAGAGGATGACGCCATCTGTGATCTGTTATTCTCTCCTCACTCTCCTCCTCCTCCAACACCTCACGCAATCTGCACTATCAATAAACAAACACCTCATCCACAGCTCAGTTTAACCTCAAAACAAGATAATGACTTATTGATAATTACCTTCCCACATTGCATGGCGCTTTGCTGTGTTGTCATTTTCTGTCTTTGAAATCAAGTCACATTTCCGACCGTTTACTGCGGTTCAACTTTCAAGCTGTGGTGAAGTTAACCCACATGGGCTAACTCCTCATCTAAACAAACAGGTCCTGGCAGAGTGCTACGTGTGATGTGGGGTCAGGAAACAGGACTCCAAAAGCACAACGACCAGAAGGTAGAATACAGTTATAGGGCTTTTAATGTCAAAACCACAGAACAAACAGGTAAATAGAAAGTGAACTGGAGTGTCCTGGTACTGGATGAAACTGTTCAATCTAGATTAGGGCAGGGCCAGGGAGAAGGTCTCTAGCAGTAAATGTACTGGATGAAATGTAAGAAAAGGGGATGCGGTCCAGGGTAGAACTACTAGTAAACAGGGGAGGTAATAATGCAGGAAAGTGAAAAAACAGTTCTTGGTCGGTGGTAGCAATGTTCGGATGTTAGTTGATTTGACTGGAAAAAGAAATAAATGTGTTTTTTTTTATTTAGTGAGTTTTATCTTTAAATCCCAAGAAAGCTTGTGAATTACTTAAATATACAGGTGACAGGAAGTCATATTTTCATGCATGTGTACAACAAATCAGTGACAGCCCTGAAAAGACTTTCTTTCTTTTCTTCTGTTGCTATATGCTATATTGCCTTTTACAGCCATGATAAAATATTATTATTATTATTACTATAATATTTATTTAGTTTTGGAATATATTGAGGTGAATGCCTCATTTGCAATATAGTTGAGAAAACACATAGAATTAGTGATAAAAATACAAAGAAGAACTGAAAAGAAATTACATTCAAATATAAATTTATAATATTGTAAGAGTTGATTTCGTCCAACATATTTACTGTCAATAGTGTGAATACAATGCCTGCGTTTGCTGTAATACGGGAGACTGCCAAGAATATGCACACGCTTGCAGACATTGTTAATCTTCCATTTATTCTTCCACACATACAGAGAATATCTTGCCATACTTTAGCTGGTAAAGAAAACTGACTTTAAAAAAAAAAAGGAAAAAGATGTGATGTAACCATATGAAACGTTCTCTCACCCAATCAGCACACTCCACAATAACCACCTCCAGCAAAAGTGCGTGTCAGTGGAGACCCGTCTTTATCAATTCAATTTGGGACAAACGAAAAAGGACAACACAGAAAAGATTAGAGCGAAGACATGAGAGAGGAGATGAAAAAGAGGCAAGAAAGGCCTGAAAATGATGAGTACAGCGCTGGAAGTGAAAGGCGGAAAAAAAAGCCTGTGATGAAAGAATGAGTGGAAGAAAAAGGAGGAAGAGGAGGGAGAAGACGGCAAACAAGAATCTCATTAACGAAAAAGGAAAGATGAAAAAGTACGGATTGAGGCAAAATAGATGGCAAGATCAGCAGTGGACCAAGAAGTAAGAGTCACTCTGTTTAATGAGGCCTTCATGGAATTTGGAAACATCCATTTCGTGATATCATACAGTAAATGACTGAAAAATAATCTAATAAAAATTATTATTAAAGCTAGTTTGCTGTAAACAAATATTCTTTTTCACTACCTCTGTCTTCACAATGAGATTACGATTCCACAGCTGATGGGATGCCAAGCCTCGTGCTTGCCTGTGATAGAAATTCTGCATAATTATTATTTATAAGCATATAGATGACATCTTGTGCATCAGTTGTGTACATTCAGTTGGAAAAAGATGAGGAAAAAAAAAAAAAAAAAGCACAAAGGAAGGCTAATCGTGATACGTATGCCAAATCTGGCCACTTTGCAAGCAGCGGCAACACAGTCAGGAAACCCATTCATGTGTTTACATCTGTTGTAAATGGCCACAGTATGGGGATAAAAGCCTGCCAATCATAGACAGGTGCGAAATATCAAAGAAAATTGGCACCGAAAATGGATAGTCTCTCCTTAAAGGCAATGACGGTGTTGCACTTCACTGCTCTTCACTGTATGAAGAACTTAACATCCACCAGTGACCAATTTTAAGGTGACATTTGAGCTATGTTTAAACTGATGTGGTTGAAGTTGTGTTTCAGCTACATGTTAAACACAGAAACTAGAAGATGGTCTCTTTCAAATGAAGTCGAATACATGCATATTCTGTTACAACGCTAACTCTACCCTTACAGAAAAAAACATGAATTTCCCATGTGATCAAATGTGAAAAACGTAACCACAGGTTGTAACATACTATGTGAGGACACATGGAGTATATGTGGAAACATGTTACCACGTGTAACATGTTACAGTTATAGCACATTTAGCCTAATGAAAGGAAACATACATGCTTGAAAATTATTAACAGTGGTTGAATATATCTAGTACTTAAAGTGGGCTACTTTAGTACTGTACTTTTATTGCAGTGTACTTCAGTACAAATTTGAGGTGTTTGAACTGTGTACTTGTATTTCCATTTCGTGCAACTTTATACTTCTTCCCTGCCCTTACAGGAAAACCACATGAACACTGTGTGAAAACTTCACATGTGCTTTTGCACGTTTCTCGGCAATGGTATTATATGCACTCAGTGACACATGCCCAAAGCTCCTGTTGAGACTGGCAGGATCAAAAAGCCCTCTGCTGGTGCCAGTCGAAGACATATGCCTCCTGGTTTCAGTGAAGGAGGGGCATGTGTTGTGCGACTGCAGAATATGCAACCAAATTCAGTCATAAACATGCCCAAAGCACCTGCTGACACTGGCAGGATCAAATCACCCTGTGCTGGAACAAAAGGTTTGTCCCCTGGTGAGATAGAGGAGATTCTACCACCATATTACTCAGAGCCAGTTGTAAACATGCCTCCTGGTTTCAATGAGGGGCAGGAGTGTCCTCGAGGATCGTTTAGCTCCTATATCTACTCAGAGGAATTTCTGCCTGTTCATAGACCTCCAGCTGACACTGGCTTACCGACTGAATCAGCCTCTGAAAGTCCCCGTCGAGAAGATGTGTCACCTGGTGAGGTAGAGGAGCATGCAACTCTACCAAACCACGTGACACATCTTCTCGACTGGAGCTAATATAATAAAACAATAAAAGCACAATTAACACATTTATTATAGCTTATGAGACACATAGGCTCTTAAATGAAAAACTTGGTTATGTACCTGTCATAAATATTAACATGAATTAGACTTTATAAGGGTTAATTATAGAGAACTAAATGCATTTATTATTGGCTTGTAAGAAAAGTGTCTTATTAAGATGAGTGCATAATGTATAGTCAATCATTCATAAATGATGCATGTGGAAAATAGACACACACGCACAATGAGTTAGTGGAGAAGATTAAAAACACACTGTTTGACAGCTCTTCTGGAAAGTGTTAGTTTTAACAGGCATTTAAAAGATTAAGATACTGAACACATGATCGTTATAAAATATGTTTTGAAAATGTAACACGCGTAACACATAAAATAATAAATACAAATTAACATGTGAGGTAGTTTTACATTTTAAAAAAGAAAAAATCCCTTTAGAAGATATTTAAAAATAATATTTCTCAAATAGAAACAAACACAGATAAATGGAAACACCATCTTTAAACTAACTTCCAGTCACTCAAAAAATGCCCATCCCAAGAGGCAGTAGTTTCCCTGACGCCTTCAGGGCCTGGATCTTGTCCTCAATGTCTGGACCGGTACAAATTGAATCCAAACATGTACCAACAGAATCACCAGGTTTGTCCTTTGCTGCTCCCGAAGCTCAGCATTCCTCTCTGGGGCAGCAACGGCAAGCTCAGCAATCGGCCAGTGCTGTCGTCGACTCCCACCTTTTTGTGTGCAGCAGTGATCGGCTTCTTTTTTTGTAGGTCCTCAGGACTTTAGCAGAGGTGAGTAGTGATAATTACTTTGAACGTGTTACATGTATGTAATGCAGCATATGTTTTAGTCTTAATTGACTAGATGTTTCAAGAAAAATCATTGCTTTTATCCATTCAATTTTGATACATTAATTGGACATAACTCTCCTTGTCTGTCACTATTTCTTCAACCTCTGTTAACTATATATATATATGTATATATAGATATATATATATATCTATATATACAAAAAAAAATCGGCCCTTTTCTTGGCAACCTTTAGAAGGTGATGCAGAATGTATTTAGAAGAAGGGTTTGTATGATCCTTGAGCAGCCTGTTTTACAGATATGTTTTTAATATAATTCTGGGGACTTAAAAACTACACTGACAACACTACACGGACAAAAAAAATAAGTCGCCACCTGGATTTAACTAGAAGAATAGGTAAGAGCCTTCCATTGGATAATTACTGCAGCAATTAATATGTTCCAGTTGGAAACAAGTTGTTTAACCTGAACTGATTCTCATTTCTTAAACAACCATTAATTTATTAGAGAGCATAAGCAATGGTGGAGCAATGGGAAAAGGTCAGGAGGTCTGATGAGTCCACATTGATCCTGTTCCAGAGTGATGAGAAGAGAGGCAGATGAAGTCATTACCCATCATGCCTAGCGCCTACCGTACAAGCCTGTGGGGGCAGTGTTCTGATCTGGGCTTGTTTCAGTTGGTCAGGTCTAGGTTCAGCAACGTTATGTGTCCATAAAATGAGGTCAGCTGAAAGTACTGAATGACCAGGTTTTTCCATCAATGGATTTTTTTTCCTTCCCTGATGCTATGGGATGCATATTCCAAGATGGCAATGCCAGGATTCATCAGGCTCAAATTGGAATGAATCATGTAAATGGTGTTTTATTCATCACATAAACATATACAGTGTCTGTGTGAAGAATGAAGAAGAGAATTCATGAGAGATTTAAGAGAGTTTGAAAAATTACTGGATGCGGGACCTCCAGATTTTATCTAAATGCCGACAGCATTCTCACTCCATTCAACAAGATGCAAAGCAATTTTCAAAATGAGGCATAAAGAGCATATTTAATTAAATCAGAAAATCTGAAGATGAATAAAGACCTTTAAATGAACATTTGCCTCAAAATAACTAGACATACAGTACCTTGTGAGTTGCATTTGAAAAATAAAGAGACTTGGGTATTGTCTCAATTTTTTTTAGATTTGTTCAACTAAAAGCACAAAATCAAGCAATTAATTACAGTTAATAGGTTTTCGAAGCCAAGTCATACAAGTTAGCTTTCAGTATCAGTGCAAACGAAGTCCAGAAACGAGAAAGAAAACAGGAAAGACTGTTGTTGAGAAGAAGAGGGATCAGAGGGATATGAAAAGGCAAGACAGAAGAGAGCAGTTAATTGAGGGCAG